>CAXHJY010000125.1:42500-52500 GCA_964016885.1 Eledone cirrhosa
TTGTCGTGACACCTACACGATCTCATTTGTTTCGGCCTGGAGGTGGTGGGACGGGGGTGTGTTTTGATAGAGATGCCTACTGACTCTAGTAGGTTTTTACTTTGTATTTAGGTAAGGCGGGTCTTCTCTATTACTGAGTACCGCCAAAGGTCTCGGTCCAGTGACATTGTCTTGGAGAGGTGTAAGCGTGTGAGGTCGGAATTTATCAGCTCGTCCCATGTTTTTCTGGGTCTGCCTACTCCGTGGCTACCGTCTATCTTTATTGCCCTGCACTTTGTTATACAGCTGTCGTCTTTCATGCGCATCACGTGACCGTACCAACGTAGCCTTCTCTCGAGTAAACAACATCTGATCCCTCTTATTTCTAATTTTTTCCTTAGTTCGTTTATGCTTTGCCGTTCACGTATATTACTATTGCACATCCAGCGGAGCATGCAAGCTTCGTTCCTCTCTAGTCTGCGTATATCCTCTGCACACAATGCCCAGGTCTCACTGCCATGCAGCATTGCTGTTCGTATGCAGGCATTGTATAACCTGCCTTTCATTTTTAGGGAGAACCCTCTAGCGGCTAATAGTGGTATAAGCTCTCTGAACTTTTTCCATCCAGTTCTGACTCTAGCTACTGTACTTTCAGAGCACCCTCCCCCACTGCTGATTTTGTCACCCAGATAACGGAAGCTGTCCACTATTTCTATAGAACCCTCTGCGCAGTTGAAGGAGCTAGTATTTTGTGGGCACTTGCTGCTACTTATTGCACCAGAGCACCGGCCACATGTAAAATCTATGTTCTTAGTTAGCTTACCTGTGATCCCACTACATCTTTTATGCACCTATACTTTGCATTTGGGACATAAAATGGAGTTTCTACCTATGCCTTTCCTACACACTGAGCATGGCCATTTCCCAGATGGGACCGCCGCCTTATTTTCTTTCCTACAAACTAGAACTTTAGTCTTAGCCAGGTTAATTTTAAGGCCTTTTGATTCTAGGCCGTGCTTCCATGTTTGGAATTTCTTCTCTAGTTCGGTCATATATTCATATATATATATATATATATATTCATATATATATATATATATATATTCATATATATATATATATTCATATATATTCATATATATATATATACATATATATTCATATATATATATATATATATATTCATATATATTCATATATATATATATATATATATATATTCATATATATATATATATATATATGAATATATATATATATATATATATATTCATATATATATATATATATATATATATATATATTCATATATATATATATATATATATATATATATTCATATATATATATATATATATATATATATATATTCATATATATATATATATATATTCATATATATATATATATATATATATATATATATATATTCATATATATATATATATATATATATATATATATTCATATATATATATATATATATATATATATATATTCATATATATATATATATATATATATATATATATATATATTCATATATATATATTCATATATATATATTCATATATATATATATATATATATTCATATATATATATATATATATATATATATATATTCATATATATATATATATATATATATATATATATTCATATATATATATATATATATATATATATTCATATATATATATATATATATATATATATAATATTCATATATATATATATATATATATATATATATTCATATATATATATATATATATATATTCATATATATATATATATATATATATATATATATATATATATATATATATATTCATATATATATATATATATATTCATATATATATATATATATATTCATATATATATATATATATATTCATATATATATATATATATATTCATATATATATATATATATATTCATATATATATATATATATATATATATATATATATATATATATATTCATATATATATATTCATATATATATATATATATATATATTCATATATATATATATATATATATATTCATATATATATATATATATATATATATATATTCATATATATATATATATATATATTCATATACAGTATTAAATAAATGGAAACTATATTTATAAAACCATATTTATTTCATTATATATATTTCGGGGATATCATATTAACAATATGCTATGCCTTCCTCAGACAAAATACAATAAAAACAGTTTTATAGATAAATAGATTCGACATACCGTAACAACACCGACTTGCATTTGGAGAGGTTGAGCTGGCAGTGAAAAAATTTTACACAGAGAGAAAGAAAGAGAGAAAAAAGAAAGAAAGACAGAAAACGAAGAAAAGGAAGAAAAAGAAGAAATGCATGGAACAAAGTAGAGAGATGGAGAGATACATAAGGAGAAGAACTTCATGTAAAGAAACAGAGAGAGATATATATATAGAGAGAGAGGAAATAGAGATAGATACATATATATATAGAAAATTAGGTAGTGGGAGGTCAGTTGAGTAAATGTATCAATGGTACATTTATTTATTTATTTATTTATTTATTTATTTAGCTCTAGTATTAATGTAAGGGAGATATATAGAGAGAGAAAGAATATAGAGAGAGAAAAAATAGCGAGAGAAAAAAATTTAAAAAATAGCCAGATATATTCGAGGCGTAAAAAAACCCTATGTTTTAATGTATTAGTATTTATAAAACTTCCAAATATACTCCAAATATTTGTCGAGTGCTTCTATATCAGTTATAAATATTTACTAGTTGTAACCCAACAATTTTAAATATAACTTTCCATATATATTCATATATATATATATATATATATATATATATATATATATATATTCATATATATATATATATATATATATATATATATATATTCATATATATATTCATATATATATATATATATATATTCATATATATATATATATATATATTCATATATATATATATATATATATATATATATATATATATATATATATATATATATATATATTCATATATATATATATATATATATATATTCATATATATATATATATATATATATATATATTCATATATATATATATATATATATATATATATATATATGAATATATATATATATATATATATATATATATATATATATATATTCATATATATATATATATATTCATATATATATATATATATTCATATATATATATATATATATATATATATATATATATATATTCATATATATATATATATATATATATATATATATATATATATTCATATATATATATATATATTCATATATATATATATATATATTCATATATTGTTATATTTGGGGAGGGTCATATTTGCGTAATATTGCCAGAATTAATAACAGAACACACTCACTGTTTGGTTGGTTTTCGCTTCTCGCTGTCTTTTATATATATATATCTGCGATCTAACTTACTCGGTCCTCAATGTTGCCATTGACTGACCGGCGGTCAAAAATAATACAGATACAATATAGACAAACACATATATATATAGTTTACATAAATCTTTCGTTGCACATCTGCAACATCGTCAGTGGTGTTATATTCATTGTTCCTCCTGTTGTGTTGTATGTCTACGCCATTTTTTTTGTTCAGTCTGTCTATATATTTATTTATTTATTTATTTGCTTGTTTGTTTATCTTATTTTATTTTGTCTTCTTTGCGCATGCGTTTGCGTGTGTGTATAGTGTTATGTGTGATGTGTGACTAGTGTGTATAGTGTTGTGTCTGCTGGGTGACTAGTGTGTGTTTATGTGCTTGTGTATGTATTTATTTATCTTATTTTATTTAATTTAATTTACTTATTTATTTATACTTCTCTTAGGTCAGTGTTGTTTGTTTGGGTGTTGTTGTTGTTCCACTCATTCTTTCTGTTTAGCTTTGGTCTTCTAATTTCTATTTCACTGGCCTCTCTGATTTGCCTATCTGCTGGGTCATTCCTATGTTTAGATATTATTCTAATTTCTATGTTGTCTATGTTACCGTCATGATGTTGTCTAGCATGTTCGTATAGTACTGACCCGTTTTTTCGTCCTTTTAGTTCCCCCCAGTGTTGGTCTATCCTTTCACCTATGCTACGAGCTGTCTCACCTATGTATGTTGTTGTCGTGTTTCTGCAAGTACCCTCTGTACATCTTATGCTATAGACTACGTTTCTAGTTTTACAGTTTATCCGGGGGTTCACCTTACATATGATACATTTCCTATTGGTACAGTGGGTTTTCTTAAAAGGGTAGGTTTTGCTGATCAGGGATTTTATGGTGGTTCCTGGCTTTTCTACCACCTTTATTTTTAAGTGGGTCTTTCTCAGGGCCTTTCTACACTGGTTAGCTAATTTCCCTCCAGGGGTGGCGTCCACAAACATGACACTCTGATATCTCTGGTTGTCGTACCATGATGTGGCCTTCCCTATCTTATGTCTAGCCCTATCTAAGCTATTCCATGATTTGCTCCTGTATAGTGGGCAAATTCCTTTCATGTCCAGTTCTATGAGGGTCTTATACTTTTCCATGGCTCCTTCGTATACTCTGACTCTGTCTCTTTGGTTGTAGCCAGAGAACTGCATGCGGTTGATGAAGTGTTGGATGTGTCCTTCCATTTCTGTTGGGTCGCACATGCTGGACACATTCTTCATCACTCGTACCAAATCTGCGATCAGAATATTAAACTTAGCACTACTGGACATTGCTGAGTTTTTGAGTATCAGGTATTTGGAGGCCATGGGTTTAGCATAGTGTGAGTGGAGAATTTGGGCTCTCTCGTCTATAGTGTTAATCCAGAGTTCTGTGTCTAATACAGGTAGTCTATTGTTAGGGTGTTTGGAAGGGAAGTCTATAGTTACAGTTATACTCTGGTGTATGGAATTAGCTATCTGCTGGATGCTTTCCATCGTGCTACGTTCTAAATCAAACTTGTTAGTGCTCTCTAGTGGGGGTGTTCTTATAACTATATTGATATCGTCTACATAACGAGAGTACATGATGAGGTCTATGGAGCTTTCATTAAGGAGATCTTTAAGTCTCCTTTCCCACCATACCATGAAAAGGTTGGCAACATCGCCAGCTATGCTGACGCCGATGGCTGCTCCCTCATTTTGGGTGTAGATTTTCTCATTGAACTTAAATATGTGGCCCTTTAGGGTAGTTTTGATACTAGCCCCTATTGCATGTGCGACCATTTTTCTTACCTGATCAGTGTTTTGGGGGGTCCGTATAGCTTTGGTCCACCCAATCCACCTTCCTATGGGAGTCTTTTTAGCCATTGAGGTTATGGTGGGGGGTCTACCTCTTATAGGTCTACTAGGGCAGAAACATCTAAGGTCATGGCTGTCTAGGTAGTCAGTGTCGTAGGTAAGTCTAAGTAGGAGGCCCAGTTCGTCTGTGTCGACGTCGCAGAACTCCACCTCACTCTCAATGATCATCTCCACACATCTTTTCACAGCAAAATCAATGTTAATGGATGGGTACAGTGACACCACATCCATGCTGCCTATTATGCAGTTGGATAGGCTCCTGTTTTTGTTGCACTCACTGATTCCGCTGAGGAGGTCCTCTGTACTTTCACATACATCTGGGGACATCTTGATTATGGGGCGTATAACCATTGAGAGGAAGTAGGAGATCCTGTAGTTGCTAGCTATATTAGCTCCGCATACAGGTCTTGTTGGTGGTCCTATTGTCGGGTCGTCGACTGTCTTGTGGTCTTTGCGGAGCCCATACAAGGGTGGTATGCCATTGTTAGACGCCTGGAAGTTGTTGGCAGTGCGTCTGCTTGGCTTTAGGATGACATCCTAAAGCCAAGCAGACGCACTGCCAACAACTTCCAGGCGTCTAACAATGGCATACCACCCTTGTATGGGCTCCGCAAAGACCACAAGACAGTCGACGACCCGACAATAGGACCACCAACAAGACCTGTATGCGGAGCTAATATAGCTAGCAACTACAGGATCTCCTACTTCCTCTCAATGGTTATACGCCCCATAATCAAGATGTCCCCAGATGTATGTGAAAGTACAGAGGACCTCCTCAGCGGAATCAGTGAGTGCAACAAAAACAGGAGCCTATCCAACTGCATAATAGGCAGCATGGATGTGGTGTCACTGTACCCATCCATTAACATTGATTTTGCTGTGAAAAGATGTGTGGAGATGATCATTGAGAGTGAGGTGGAGTTCTGCGACGTCGACACAGACGAACTGGGCCTCCTACTTAGACTTACCTACGACACTGACTACCTAGACAGCCATGACCTTAGATGTTTCTGCCCTAGTAGACCTATAAGAGGTAGACCCCCCACCATAACCTCAATGGCTAAAAAGACTCCCATAGGAAGGTGGATTGGGTGGACCAAAGCTATACGGACCCCCCAAAACACTGATCAGGTAAGAAAAATGGTCGCACATGCAATAGGGGCTAGTATCAAAACTACCCTAAAGGGCCACATATTTAAGTTCAATGAGAAAATCTACACCCAAAATGAGGGAGCAGCCATCGGCGTCAGCATAGCTGGCGATGTTGCCAACCTTTTCATGGTATGGTGGGAAAGGAGACTTAAAGATCTCCTTAATGAAAGCTCCATAGACCTCATCATGTACTCTCGTTATGTAGACGATATCAATATAGTTATAAGAACACCCCCACTAGAGAGCACTAACAAGTTTGATTTAGAACGTAGCACGATGGAAAGCATCCAGCAGATAGCTAATTCCATACACCAGAGTATAACTGTAACTATAGACTTCCCTTCCAAACACCCTAACAATAGACTACCTGTATTAGACACAGAACTCTGGATTAACACTATAGACGAGAGAGCCCAAATTCTCCACTCACACTATGCTAAACCCATGGCCTCCAAATACCTGATACTCAAAAACTCAGCAATGTCCAGTAGTGCTAAGTTTAATATTCTGATCGCAGATTTGGTACGAGTGATGAAGAATGTGTCCAGCATGTGCGACCCAACAGAAATGGAAGGACACATCCAACACTTCATCAACCGCATGCAGTTCTCTGGCTACAACCAAAGAGACAGAGTCAGAGTATACGAAGGAGCCATGGAAAAGTATAAGACCCTCATAGAACTGGACATGAAAGGAATTTGCCCACTATACAGGAGCAAATCATGGAATAGCTTAGATAGGGCTAGACATAAGATAGGGAAGGCCACATCATGGTACGACAACCAGAGATATCAGAGTGTCATGTTTGTGGACGCCACCCCTGGAGGGAAATTAGCTAACCAGTGTAGAAAGGCCCTGAGAAAGACCCACTTAAAAATAAAGGTGGTAGAAAAGCCAGGAACCACCATAAAATCCCTGATCAGCAAAACCTACCCTTTTAAGAAAACCCACTGTACCAATAGGAAATGTATCATATGTAAGGTGAACCCCCGGATAAACTGTAAAACTAGAAACGTAGTCTATAGCATAAGATGTACAGAGGGTACTTGCAGAAACACGACAACAACATACATAGGTGAGACAGCTCGTAGCATAGGTGAAAGGATAGACCAACACTGGGGGGAACTAAAAGGACGAAAAAACGGGTCAGTACTATACGAACATGCTAGACAACATCATGACGGTAACATAGACAACATAGAAATTAGAATAATATCTAAACATAGGAATGACCCAGCAGATAGGCAAATCAGAGAGGCCAGTGAAATAGAAATTAGAAGACCAAAGCTAAACAGAAAGAATGAGTGGAACAACAACAACACCCAAACAAACAACACTGACCTAAGAGAAGTATAAATAAATAAGTAAATTAAATTAAATAAAATAAGATAAATAAATACATACACAAGCACATAAACACACACTAGTCACCCAGCAGACACAACACTATACACACTAGTCACACATCACACATAACACTATACACACACGCAAACGCATGCGCAAAGAAGACAAAATAAAATAAGATAAACAAACAAGCAAATAAATAAATAAATAAATATATAGACAGACTGAACAAAAAAAATGGCGTAGACATACAACACAACAGGAGGAACAATGAATATAACACCACTGACGATGTTGCAGATGTGCAACGAAAGATTTATGTAAACTATATATATATGTGTTTGTCTATATTGTATCTGTATTATTTTTGACCGCCGGTCAGTCAATGGCAACATTGAGGACCGAGTAAGTTAGATCGCAGATATATATATATAAAAGACAGCGAGAAGCGAAAACCAACCAAACAGTGAGTGTGTTCTGTTATTAATTCTGGCAATATTACGCAAATATGACCCTCCCCAAATATAACAATATCTGTTTCGACACACGATTTCATATAAAAAACCTCGCAAAACTAATTCATCGCCGCTATATTCATATATATATATATATATTCATATATATATATATATATATATATATATATATATATATATATATATATATATTCATGTATATATATATATATATATATATATATATATATATATATATATATATATATATTCATGTATATATATATATATATATATATATATATATATATATATATATATATATATTCATATATATATATATATATATATATATATATATTCATATATATATATATATATATATATATATATATTCATATATATATATATATATATATATATATATATTCATATATATATATATATATATATATATTCATGTATATATATATATATATATATATATTCATATATATATATATATATATATATATATATATATATATTCATATATATATATATATATATATATATATATTCATATATATATATATATATATATTCATATATATATATATATATATATATTCATATATATATATATATATATATATATATATATATTCATATATATATATATATATATATATATATATATATATTCATATATATATATATATATATATATTCATATATATATATATATATATATATTCATATATATATATATATATATATATATATATATATATATATATATATATATATATATATATGAATATATATATATATATATATATATATATATATGAATATATATATATATATATATATATATACATGAATATATATATATATATATATATATATATTCATATATATATATATTCATATATATATATATATATATATATATTCATATATATATATATATATATTCATATATATATATTCATATATATATATATATATATATTCATATACATATATATATATTCATATATATATATATTCATATATATATATATATTCATATATATATATATATATATATATATTCATATATATATATTCATATATATATATATATATATTCATATATATATATATATATATATATATATTCATATATATATATATATATATATTCATATATATATTCATATATATATATTCATATATATATATATATATATATATATATATTCATATATATATATTCATATATATATATATATATATATATATATATTCATATATATATATTCATATATATATATATATATATATATTCATATATATATATATATATATATATATATATATATTCATATATATATTCATATATATATATATATATATATATATATTCATATATATATATATATATATATTCATATATATATTCATATATATATATATATATATATATATATATATATTCATATATATATTCATATATTCATATATATATATATATTCATATATATATATATATATATTCATATATTCATATATATATATATATATTCATATATATATATATATATTCATATATATATATATATATTCATATATATATATATATATATATATATATTCATATATATATATTCATATATATATATATATATTCATATATATATATATATATATTCATATATATATATATATATTCATATATATATATATATATTCATATATATATATATATATATTCATATATAT
>CAXHJY010000125.1:60000-65555 GCA_964016885.1 Eledone cirrhosa
TATATATATATATATATATATATAATTTAGGTGTGTATACATTTGCTTCGTTTTGTAATTTCCGGTTGATTGTTTTTATTTACCACTCACTGTCTGGCTTTGCTCATCCACACATGTCTGTCTACTAACCTTGAAATTATAAGTATTTATTTATTTATATATTATATGCCTATTTTTAAAATATATTACATTATGATATAGATCCTTAATACTTACCGTTTATTATATATAACATTAAGATAGTTAAACTTTATATTTTTTAATATTTTTTATATTTTTATATTTTAATATTTTAACATTGTAATATGTAACATTATTGTATTTAGACTTTACATATCTTGTTAGATGTCTATATTTTTTCTGTAACAACATATTTTTTCTGTAACATCATAATTGTTCCCTGTACCAATATAGTTTTTTTGAGTATTATTGTATTATATTATATGATTGATATTTCCCCATTTATTATGTAACCTAGTATGAATCATGTTGTACATATTGATTATGGTAATTGTTAATATAATGTTAACAATTTATCATTGTATTTCACTGTGACATCTATATTGTTTCTGTAAATTAACCGGAGATTATATATATTCTTATTATATATATCCTACTTTATTATATTGTATTATATTATATAATTTTGTTGTTTATTATTTATTATAAGTGTTTCTTGTAATTATTGCCTCATGTATATTGGGTAGATGTATTAGCATTATTTTCACTATTACCATGCTTATTTTTATATTTTTGATGTTCAAACTTCCAATAGGGCTTAATTTCTGTGTAATAGAAAATAGATATGTGTATTGTAATATGTGTGTGTGTGTGTGTGTGTGTGCGCACATATATACATGTATATATTGTACCTTTTGATTTTTGATTTGGAATTTCAGTGTTGGTATAGATATATTGTTATTATAATGTATTATACTGTGTTATATATAATTCCTGCTCTATATAACCAAATTTGTTTAGATTTAAGTTGGTGACTTTGGACTATATTTGTAATATGGTTCTTAATGTTATCTACATCCTTAGTTATTATAATTTTATTATTTTTATCTTCATTTTTATTATCGTATATCCTTGTAAGAGATTAGTGTATGTAAACTCCATATTCTTCAGAGTTTCTGGCTTGTATCTGCCGAAATTACCTCTTGTTGTTTTGATTGCCCTGATGAGTCCTTAATAGGACGAAACATTGTCGGCTAATAAAAACTTTTGATGTATTAAAGGATTCTTTGTTTTACTCTCTTAATTTTTCGGCTCTGTTTAACTGCATTGAGTTATACCTTTTACTGTCATTTCTATAATACGAAGAGGGTGTTTGACTCAAACACGCTCCAGTATTCTAATCCTTGTAACTGCTCCCAATAGGTTGAGCTTACTCACATATATACTGGCATTTTGGCCTCTATATATTTTTATCTGACAGTATGCTGACAAAGAGTTACTTGCCTTTATCTCTGAAAAATATTCCCACCCCCTCTAAGAATACTTACCAAAAACTACTGATAGCTAGTGTTAACTCCTTTGTAAAAAGGATTAGATGGCGTGCGTTTCACTACGATAGTAATAAGAATAGGAACGACCCCAGGATTAGAACTAAGTTTAATAGCTACGGCTTCAAAACGTATAAGAGCCCACCACACAACATACTATTAGACAGTTTTGAAAGTGACTTACTCTCTCTGGTTAAAAATGTTAGGTTTAGGCCAAATGATAGACATAGAAACAATAGTAAATTTGATAAATTCCAGTCCAGACTTAAAAGTATTGTTAAGGGTTTCGGGGAGAATAAGTCCATTCTGGTCCCGGCAGATAAGACTAAGAATCTATACTCCATGGACTATAGTACATACCGCGATTTTATTTATAAAGAGTTATATAGAAACTATAAAAAAACTACGCTTGAGAATGTGAACCACATCAATAGTGAGGGCCTTAGAATAGTCTCTGACCTCGGACTCGATAAGTATACCCAGCCTTATTACCCTCGAGAACCGAGATTCACACTTAAGGACCATAAGGTTGATTTTATTAGTAACCCCTCAGTTAGACTTATCTGTCCTTCTAAGTCGGATATAGCCATTATCAGTAAAAAAATCCTTGACCTTATTATACCAGATGTTAGGAATAGGGTTAATTTTAACTTATGGGGGAACACTAGGGAAGTTATAGATTGGTTCTCTGGGATTAATAGACTTGAATCTAATAAGTTTATCCAATTCGATATTGATGCCTACTACACATCAATTTCACCCATCCTCCTCAATAAAGCCTTAATGTTGGCCATGAGAGTGTCCAGCCTTACACGATCGCAGGTAGATATTATACTAGCAGCCCGTAAAACTATTATTAAATTTGAGGACTCTTTTTGGACCCGTAAAAACACGCCCAATAATTTCGACGTTACAATGGGTTTGAGCGATTCGGCCCAGGTTACTGATCTTGTTGGGTTGTTCCTCCTTAATGAACTATACGCTACCTTCCCGCACCTTGTAGGCGGACTATATCGTGATGATGCATTGTTTATAATTAACTCTAGTACCAACAATGTAGAACGTAATAAGAAGAAGCTTTATAAGTTTTTTAATAACTACAACCTTTCAATCACGATGGATAGAAATGATAGAGCGGTTAACTTTTTAGATGTGACTTTGGACTTGGCTACTAATAGTTTTAAACCCTTCCATAAGCCTAATGAAATTCTTTCTTATGTTAGCCCCAATTCTAACCACCCTAAGTCTATGATAAACTCTATAATTAAGGGCGTTTCTAATAGGATTTCCACACTATCTAAGGACATAGGAACTTTTAATGAACATGCGGAGTACTACAATAACGCCCTAGCAAATTCAGGTCACTCTAGTAAAATAAATTATAATAATAGTAACTTTAGAAAGTCTCCGCTTACTCTTAATAATAATAACATTATATCACATAACATGGCTATGAATGTGAGTAGCAAACTTAGTAACCGTAGAACTTATATAGGAGTATCTGAACCCACCCATAAGTTATCCCACCGGACTCGTAATAACAAATATAATACCTCTAAGAGACAAGTCGAGCCCCCTGTGCGCTCACGCATTGGTGTCGGTTTGGCTGGATCTTGTTCTAGTAATGTTGCTCGTACTGATCCTATCATTGGCCTTAATCCTCTTGTAGGGACTCTGAACAACAGTGGATCTACTGGAGGTAGAAAATATAATAGGCATAATGTAATTATGGCTGATTCTATGAATGCGGCTTCAAATATTCCCGATAGTAACCCTAGTCTCGAAGGTGGGACTTTTGATAGAGGCAGGGTCGATAAGAATAAAAATAAAAATAGAAGGCGATTGAATACTTATTTCAACCCGCCATATAACCAGGATGTATCAACTAATATCCCTAGGTCTTTCTTCACTATCCTGGAGAAAAATTTCCCCCCTTCTCACAAATACCATGGTATTTTTAATAAAAATGTTATTAAACTATCATTCTCTACCACCCCTAATATTAGTTCTCATTTAGCTAGCACTAACAATAGGAAGATTAGGGATGGATTCTTCTCTCTGCAGACTAATAGTCTGAATGCATCGGACAATGCTTTACCACCAGAACAGTCCTTATCTAATAGAGATCCTAGGTGCAATACATCTCCACTTGAGCCAACCAATAACACCCGGAAGTGCAATTGTAGAGTGAGTGCTAACTGCCCTCTAAACGGTAACTGCCTTTCTAAAAACATAGTCTATGCTTGCGAGGTTATAACTAATTCCTCTAAAGGAACATATATAGGATCTACTTCAAACACTTTTAAGACTAGGTTTAACTCTCATATCTCTAACTTCAAACATATTAGGTTTAAGAATTCTACCTCTCTAGTGCATTATATCTGGGACCTTAAGGGAGCTTGTATACCATATAGCCTTAACTGGAGTTTAGTAGCACGATCTAACCACCTTTCTGCACATAGTAAGTTTTGTAATCTCTGTATACTTGAGACACACTCTATTATTTTCTCTAGCGTACCCTTACTGAATAGAAAGTCTGAGATATTCTCTTCTTGCCCCCATGCAATTTCTAATTCTTACTTTTATTATAAACCCAAACGTTCTAGTAGTACAAATCGTACCCATTAGCAGATATATTCCATTACTTAGTTCTTTGTTTGGGTTCTTTTGTTTGCCAACACTATTGTTACCATTGGTTTTTGATGACTCTTCATTCTAGCTCTCATAATCATTTGGCCACTGTACCATATCTATGTCTTCACTATTACACCTTGTTAGTATACATAAGATTACACACGTTATTACCTTTATATATTCTTTTATTATCATTAACTTTAATTTTTACTTTAACATTATTTTTATTTTTAATTCTATTTATATTTTTATTTCTAAGTCTATTCTGATTTATCTATTAACCCCCCCCCCCCCTTCTCCCCCCCCCCATGCACGCATAAACTTATTGTCAACCCCTCTAGATTGAATATGATTATATTAAACCCCCCCCCCCACTCTTTTATGCTCTGTTCTATTATTTATTATAGTATATCGAATATATTTTATGCCACTTCGCACCCTCCATATATTTTGTCAATTCTGTCCCCATTAGCTTACCTTAACTATACCTAAGTCAGTTTTTTAGATATCGTTGCGTGTATGATAAGTGTAATTTTATTCCTTTTTGTAAACATTTGTAACGATACATTAAAGTTTATATACTTTAATGACTTAGACTATAGCTAATTTTATACTACCTTATCGGACGGGTTTGATATCTTTAATATTAATTTATCAAATAGGGTTTGGAGTCATTTAAAATGATCGTTTTCCTTGGTGTTTACCAAATTTCTTAATGCACGCGACTTAAGTGTGTATACATTTGCTTCGTTTTGTAATTTCGGTTGATTGTTTTATTTACCACTCACTGTCTGGCTTTGCTCATCCACACATGTCTGTCTACTAACCTTGAAATTATAAGTATTTATTTATTTATATATTATATGCCTATTTTTAAAATATATTACATTATGATATAGATCCTTAATACTTACGTTTATTATATATAACATTAAGATAGTTAAACTTTATATTTTTTAATATTTTAATATTTTTATATTTTAATATTTTAACATTGTAATATGTAACATTATTGTATTTAGACTTTACATATCTTGTTAGATGTCTATATTTTTTCTGTAACAACATATTTTTTCTGTAACATCATAATTGTTCCCTGTACCAATATAGTTTTTTTGAGTATTATTGGGCGGTGGATTGGCAGTATCGGTAGAGGGTCGGACGCCATGTTTTCAAGCATAGTTACGTCCCTTTATGATCTGAGTTCAAATCCCGCCGAGGTTGACTTTGCCTTTCATCCTTACGGGGTCGATAAAATAAAGTACCAGTAATGCACTGGATAATTTAATGCACTGGATAATTGCTGGGCCTTGTGCCTAAAGTAGAAACAATTATTGTATTATATTATATGATTGATATTTCCCCATTTATTATGTAACCCAGTATGAATCATGTTGTACATATTGATTATGG
>CAXHJY010000126.1:0-27500 GCA_964016885.1 Eledone cirrhosa
TATCCGTTGCCTTCAGATAATATTTCAGAAACCCCACCCCTTTCTCCATCTCTACTCTTTCTCTGTCTCTTTCCTTCTTTGTTTCTCTACTTGTCACTCTCCACGCAAATTTCTTGCTCCCTGTAGCTTCTCTCTACGTCAGAATAGTCTGCCCTTTCTTGGATTAAAAAAAACTGCGTATGTGTTTATGGCTATATGTGTGCCTATGTATATTTTTCCCATAGATGAATACTTTTTCACATGAACTCACACGGTAAGTATATATATATATATAGGCATATATGGACACATATATGGGCATATATATATATATACACACACACACACATGAATATATATATATATATGGGTACATACACACACACACATACATATATATATATATAGAAGCATATATTTGCATATATAAATATATATATATTCATACGTTTATATATATATATATATACATATATATATAAATATATATACAAGCATGGATGTGCATATATATATATATACACATACATTAGTATAAACATATACAGACGCTCTCACACATATAAACAGACAATTTTAACATATAAAGATAGAATTGTGTATCCCTATACGTGTAGTAGGTGTATGTATGTGCGTAGATGTGTCTATGTGTGTGTGTAGATGTGTCTATGTGTGTGTGTTTCCTCATTCCATTATTTCCATATTGATTCAATGTAACGAAGAATTAATATATTTGTTTTTTATTTCTTATTTTTCACTTAAATATATATAACGACTATAAAACGTATCTATCTATATATATATATATATATATATATATATATATACATGTGTGTGTGTGGGTGTGTGCGTGTATATATATAAATGTGTATGTGTGTATGTGTGTATATATGTGTGTATATGTGCGTACGTGTGTGTGTGTGTGTGTGTGTGTGTGTGTGTGTGTGTGTGTGTGTGTGTGTGTGTGTGTGTGTGTGTGTGTGTGTGTGTGTTCTGTGTATATATATATATATATGTGTGCGTGTGTGATGTATTATCAATGTCGGGTGTATGAATATTTCATACAATTTTATATGTAGATACTTTCAAAATGGTGGAAACATATCTAGATATATTTTCTCTCAAAACTTCTAAATTACACTCAGATTCTCAGATTTTGAACATCATTACTAAGTGGTTTTTGAAAACGTTATGTATTTTCTAGTAATCTGAAAGGCATTTATGAGAAAGGAAGTAAAAAAAAAGCCTACTACACAATAACTGTAATAACATAATAGTAATAATAATAATAATAATGATAATAATATGATCATAATAATAATAATAATAATAACAACAGCAACACCGAGAAAACAATTACAGAAAAAATTTATACGATCGAAAAATGAAATCATTGTTTCCGAGCTCATTGTCGTTTTTATTGATCCGAAAAATATTTCGTTACAAAATTAGAAGAGAAGTTGACAATTTCAGAAGCTCAAAATTACCTATATTTTTATGTCACTCTGCAAGTCATTTCCGATTAACCATTTCTTTCACCCACGCTGCCACTCCTTTTAACTTTTATTCTTTCTTCGAGAGAGCCAGCCAATTGCTTCCCCTTCACCCTCTTTTTCTCTGCTGTTCTACTCTTTCATCAGTTTCTCTAAATTGTCTTCAGTGAATTCTACAAAAACACTTGAGTTTATAGCGAGATTACTTAAATTGGTCGAAAATGGTGTAGAATTTCCACGGATCTCCATTCATATTCTGTGTTAAGACTATCTAATCTCAGTAGATGAACTATTAAAGAGAAAATGAGAAACTAGAAAAATCGGTTTTTCATAAAAAAAAGTAATAATAAATTATAAAAGAAATAAATAAACAAATGTGATCTTGAATGAATTTTTCTTAACAATTACATTTTTACCAGTATGATTCTGTTTTATTTCGCTGTATGTATTCTGGTTATTTCATTAATGCTAATTTCGTTCAGAGCACACCGGATTTTAAGACCTTAGGCAAATAACTCCATTAAAGTTTCGAGAGATTGAGTTTAACGATACATACGAATGTATATATGCATTTAAGTATATATTCACATATAAATGTAGAAACACAAACACACCCGCACCTAACCTCACATATATTTACACACACACACACACACACACACACACACACACACACACACACACACACACACATGTATATATATATATATATATATATATATATATATATATATATATATACAGAGAGAGGGGTTAAATGTTTGCATTGCATTTTCAATACTATACCTTCTTAATCTGAGTCTGTTTCAGTGATCAAATTTATAAGTTATACCTGGGATTGAAATCACAATAATATATGACAAATCCTATTAGAATTCCATCTTCGATTATGATGAAAGTTATTTATTTTTTCGACAAATATTTATTATTCAAAATTATAAAAACCTCATAGTAGTATTACCTACGATTTTTTTTTTATTAAATATGGTCACTAACGGGTTAAGATAAGTAAGTAAATATGTAAGTAAGCCGAGGCAGTTATAGCAACGTAGCATGAGAACTGTGCTACTGAAAGTTGGGAAAGGAACAAAGAATCATCAAATAATATTTTCTTTTAGAATCGGCAAGAAGTCCTATTGAGGCTTTTTCTCGACTCTGTTAATAACATTATTCTTTTGACAGGAAAATGAAGTTATAGAATAATCTGTGATATTGTTCCAGAAACAATGATGCTATACAAATCAATAATGTTCTGTAGAGTTGCGGGATAAATATGACCTGCAAGAGAAACAACCACTGCTGATCTGAAAACTAAACTAGAAAAAATATTCCTGTAGTTGTGTACTAATTATCTCATGTATAAATCGATGAAACATAGTGCAGTAACTCTGTAGGGCATGTTCTTCTTATACGTAACCGACTTGTTGTTGCTCTTGTTATGGCACTAGTCTGCTATAGTTAGGCAGAACTATAATCAAAAGCGTTCCATCCATGACAAGTCTGTTTCTTTTTCTTCCAATCATATTTTTTCGAGAAATAGTAAAAAACTTGTCGACTCTTCTGTTCATAATCTTCATGAACAGGATTGACATGTGCAGCCGAGTCTGAATCAGCATCAGAGTTGTCGGATGTAGGATCAGTCGGCTGGAATTTTTAGACGGTCTGGTACTACTTAACTTCCCAGAAGGTTATCTCCAATATGTACTTGATAGGGTTGCTGCTAGGTACTGCACGGCAGGAAGTAAAATCAGTGTTACGAAAACTAAGATATCCGTCCTCTCAAAGATGCAGTGCATGTTACATCTGAGTGGAGTTCCTCTGAAGCTGTCAGAGAAATTCAAGTATCTTGGGGCCGTTTACACGAGTAATGGAAGGCAGGAGCTGAAATAAATGCAAGAATTACTGAAGCTGATGTAGTAATGTGCCAGAAGAAGGGAGATAAGTGTAAAAGCCATACTATCTAACTAAATTCAGTATTCCTGCCAACCCTTATCTATGGTCATGAATCTTGGTCAATGACCGAAAAAATAAGATCGTAAATACAAGCGGCCGAGTTCCTCCGAAGAGTTTTTGGAGTAATATTACATTCCGTAGCTCAGATATCAGAGAACCGTTACAGGTAGAGCAGCTAATTCTCTAAATTGAGAGGTCACACCTCCGATACTACGGACATGGGGTTAGAATGTCTCAGGAAAGAATTGTTGGACGGATTTTACGGTCAAAACCAACCAGCAAGAGACCCAAACAGAACAAAATGGTTGCATAATATTCACGAGTTCAGCTGGTCTCATTTAGGGTTCCAGCCGGATTCAATGGTGACAGGACCTGTTTGAATGCGTGCTTGAGAACTCTTCCCCCTAGAACCTCACATGAATAAGTAAGCAAAGAAATAGAAAATGATGTGATTCTGAATACAGGCACACTACGCAAAATCTGGGCAAGTGTCTTCTTCTAGAACTTCGGGTTAACTAATGCCAAGTGAGTGGAATTTGGTTGACGGATTCTGTAGAAGCCGTCACCCCTCATATATATTTATATATATATATATATATATATATATATATATATTAGAAAGTGAGGTTTTTTTTACAAATTGAAAAATAACCGAGGTGTCCTACACGAGTGAAAGTATAAAGAAAAAGAGATGAAATCGAAAATGCAACTGGAGTCTTATTTTTTTTTTAAATATATATTTTTATTTGGTTCCTTTACCGGTTTCGCAGTTCTTCTGCTTTTCAAAAGGTGAGTTGAAAAGCAGAAGAACTGCGAAACCGGTAAAGGAACCAAATAAATATATATATTTTTTAAAAAAATAAGACTCCAGTTGCATTTTCGATTTCATCTCTTTTTCTTTATATATATATATATATAATTGTTTCTACTTTTGGCACAAGGCCAGCAATTACCCAGTGCATTACTGGTACTTTATTTTATCGACCCCGTAAGGATGAAAGGCAAAGTTAACCTCGGCGAGATTTGAACTCAGAATGGCAAGGACCGTAACTATGCGTCAAAGCATGGCGTCCGACTCTCTACCGATACTGCCAATATTTTGTATAATCTTCAGCTTGTGCCCACTATTGATAATACAAAATGGATGAGAGATAATCTCTTGGATAAAACATTAATCTACCACATTAAGATTTTCCCACAAGAACAGTTGAACCTGACACTCACGTCAACGAATCATTCGTAAAATTATCAGTACTGACGTTTATTTAAATAGTTTGGGCCATTTACATATTGTTTCCTGGCCACATACAAAACATAGGAAAGGATATGAAACCACCTACCTCTTAACTAGATAACCATTATCTTCCCTATCACCCCATTTTCAAATTTATTTAAAATTTCAATCTTTTTCAGACCACTGTTAGCAAATGATTAGTGTTTTCATTAGCTCTTTAAATATTTGTCATTTTGCAATCTGACTTTCACAACCACAGAAGTAATAATCTCTTTCTATGTATTGTGTACATATAATGTACACAATACTTTAGTTTATATTTAGATAATAATAATGTCGGTATCAGAGAGCTATCCGATAAAACCTACTGTCATGCTTCCGGTGAATATGACGAGAACGAAACATATTTTCTTACCTGATTTCGAGATGCCATTCTAATCCTGAATTTCAAAGATATTCTACATAACATAGGTTGGATATCACAGCCCAGTAAACTTTATTAATATTAGAGTGTGCATGTTACCTGTCACAGGAAATGGGACCATGTCGTTGTTTCTTTTCAGTTAAATAACAACTGAATCAAAGAAGACTATTCTATTTTTCAAACGTGAAGTTCCATTGATCAATAGTTTTAACAATATATCATATAAGCCAATCAACTCGAAAACTACATAGCCTTAATGTAACCAAAATAACTCCATTTACAATTCAAGATACAAATAATTTATTGAGCATGCAATGCAATAAATCCCCAAATATCCATTTAGTTGCATATTTCACTAGCAATTTGCATTAATAAGAACAGTGTGTGAAAATACTAAAGAGAAAACAACCAAAAAACTCTATATCAGTAATAGTAATAAAAGATATAGTAATGATTATTGTTTTACATTTATTGCTGTTTGAACATACTATTGATTTGCGTTGAATGTTGCATGAGTGAATTTATTGTGGCGCACCACAAAAGGTTCTATATTTAGGACACGGAAAATTAGATGAGTTGAAATTCCTGCTTTTCTCAGAAGATTTAAAATTGTAAATGAAACAAAATCTCTTCTTCTGGAGATTGAGATGTTGTACTCCAAATCTTATTTCTACTGTACCGTACTCACCGCTCGAAACGTAAAAAGATATGGAAAAATAGAAGTCTAAACTCTACATAAACAATTCAAATTGACATACTTTGAAAGAACTCATTTTAATAGTTTACAGTTGATATTCTAGTGAATTCTGTCACTTATAACGAATCTCTTATTAAACAGGCAAGAGTATAATTAATCTTAACGGGCTATACATGAACTAATATATAAAGAACTGATAAGAAACTACCTTGAGCATCATTTAAAATA
The DNA here is from genome assembly GCA_964016885.1 of Eledone cirrhosa. Lineage (NCBI taxonomy): Eukaryota > Metazoa > Mollusca > Cephalopoda > Octopoda > Eledonidae > Eledone > Eledone cirrhosa. The sequence goes on from CAXHJY010000126.1 coordinate 6,009, forward strand.
GGGATTGGAACTTATAACTTCATCTATTAATCTTTATTTCTCCATTTTATTTTGTTTAGTTGTTATATGTTACCACAAAGTAAGCATGTCTACTATTAAAATAGAATCAATCAGCTACTAGTGTTATCTTTGTATACCATGTCTCACCCTCAACTTTCACACAAAATTATCAGTTATTGACATTCCTGCTTCTCAACATGTTTCCATACTCTCATTTGACGATAATCAACCCACACTATTCTCTTCCTTTTTATGATTATGATCATCACCTGTTGATGACCAGAATCAACCAAATGGGTTTCTTTTGTTCTTCCTCATACTTGGATTATAACAGCTACGGGCTTAACTCTCTTTCATAAAGATGACTTACTAACTTAATTAGTTAAATTCAAATTCATCTAAGGTTCTGTATAATAAATATTTTGTCTTTAATGTTTCCATATTAATTGTTATAAGTTAATAATTAGATAACCTCCATAAAACCATTACAATTCAAATAGTCATTAACTCTTTGATCTTATACGGCTTCCGCTGTAGCTCTCATTTCAAATATGGAGATCATTCTCCACTGCCGCACAAAGTTGCGGTAATTGACAAGGGGCTCTACTGAAAGTTAAAAATGATCAAAGATTTCTGCATATTTGACATTATCAAAATACCCTGATAGTAAACCAAGTGCAAACACTAGTTCAGTATCATCGCTACTATTTGTTACATATTATACATCTAATGTAAAAGGTCTCTAGTGTCATCGAATTAGAACACTGAAGCAAGTAATCATGAATAAATGCTTGTAATTTTCTCTACTATTCAAAATGACGGTACTAGAAGTACATAAAACTGCATTTGCAGACGACTGGAGAACTTACTAGTCGAAACGTAATTCTGTTACAGTGAAATCTACAGAGGATATATATATATTAATTGCCAAGAAATATATAAAGGTATCTGTTTCTTCCTTATATTGATTGTCATCTCTCTTGCCGCTAATCATTAAGTGAATATTGTCGAATGAGGCTATGGAAGAAAACAGCCACCACGATGGATCACAATGGACATTAGCTATTGCTTTCTCTCCCAGAGAAATGTCTCTTTATAGTATACTGTCAAACTAATATTAACAAGAATAACAAGAATAATTGTTTCTATTTTAGGCACAAAGCCAGCAATTAAATAAACTCCAGTGCATTACTGGTGCTTTATTTTATTGAACCCGTATGAATGAAAAGCAAAGCTAACCTCAGTGGAATTTGAAATCAGAACGTAAATGGCTGTAACTCTATGTCGCGAAGCATGGTGTCCGACGCTCTACCGATACTGCCAATCCACCGCCCAATAATTATAATAATAATGACAGGACTAGGAAAACACTTGGCAAGAAAAGGAAATAAAACTGACGGAATAGGAAAAATATGAACAATAATGATAATAATATATATTTATTTGCCACAAGGGCGCAGAATGACGGGGATATTACAAGAGCATGTTACATAGTGTGGGGTTATAGGGAAATCGGATTAATTAAAAAAATTATATATATATATATATATATATATATATATATATAGTATACATGATGAAACAGTCCTGATACAAGGAAGTTTCCAGACGGCTACCCTTTCTCCCATACATTTTTTTCTGACAAACATTCTTGCTCTGTTTGCTAACACACTCCTAACGTTTCGCCACAGACACTCATCTTTTAAAGACATCCCTCTCTACCTTTACCAAGTGTAACTTTAAAAGGCCGATGAGAACTTGACCGAGCAGAAAAATGTCTGCACTCAATCCTCTCAACTACATCGACCACATGACATCTTTCGCCATAGCCACCAACCAGAAGAAAACTGTTTGTTTATCCCTGATGAAGGATAGAGGTTGGTAACCTTGACGATGGATTCACTCGATAATCGGATCCATTCAACGCACGTAAGAAGCTCTTCAGGCACAATGATACATTTCATCGTTGGACAATGTTGATGAAATGTTTTATGTTTGAATTTAATTCTAGTACGATTATGATGAATATTTCAGTTAGTATGCAGAGTTTGCTTAACCAGCCGAAATTCTGTTCATTTGTTCAGCTTTTTCTAACATTAGTTAGAATATGATTGCATAATTATAGCTAACGTAGAAAAATAGAAAGAAAATACATCCTTCGTGAAAATAGCTTTGATTCATGAGAATCACTCTGTTATGTATTTTGACAGTCGGAACAGGTAAACATACACTGAAAGCTGTTATCTACGAAAATGAAACGATCAGTTTAAGAAAATTTTCACTTGAGCTGGCATTGAGTTTAACTTATTTTGCATTAACTGATTTCTTTCTTCGCATTTCGTTAAACTCAAAATTTGGATATCATACAGAACAAATGAGCAAAGTGAAAATAAAGCCCGTTGGTTTTAAAAAGCAAAAGAAAATAAATTTCAGAAGGACCTGAAGGACCTAATAATATTCCATTAATATAAAAATAAGGACATTTCATATTGGTAATATAATTTTCATTTCATATTGGTAATATAATTACAAATTTTAGCTTACAAGTTACTGGAATGGTGATCTCATATCACATTCTTACTGCTGAATGATATGTTAAATTTTATTTTGACAATTATATACTCTTTTTTTACGTACAAATAAAAACTGCCCTTGTGATAATACTTTTATTTAAGCAATTCTTTTTTGGAATACAAAGATGGTTAAGCAAAACTTCAGAATGTCATACATTTGACACAGGCATAGTTGTGTGTTTAGAGTGGGCACGTTGCCATCGTAAGGTACTGAGTTTGATTGGGCAAGTATCGTTTACTATAGCCTTGGACAGACCCAATCGTTGTAATTGAAATTAGATACGATGATTTGTTCTAACTTTCATGAGGTATATTTAACTGTCGTCAAATTTAACTACCGAGCCGCAAAGAAATAATTAATTTGTTTAAAATTATATAGTAGATAGATTGAATATTAGTTTTTAATTTTAAAAGATTTACATGCGAGTCAAAAGATTATACACGTTTTCTTCCATTTAATAAATTGTTCTCTTTATTATTGCTCTCTTTATCAAAATGATCTTAAATTACACCTATGTGAAAATACCGATCCACGGAAACATGGTCCGGCATGAAGCCGGTCCGTGGTATAAAAGAATTTGGAGACCACTGCTCTAAAAGGCATTACGAAATAGTCACGAGCTCCTCCCGTTCTCTACTGACTAAGTTATAAAAACAAAACAAAGAGTATGAACTTTATAAACTAGAATACTGAGAACGTTGGGCGGAAAATTGGCAGATTTAGATTAAATTAAATACTGTATTGCTTCTGGCTTTCTGCGATCTAATTCAAATGCTACCCAGCTCAATTTTGTCTTTCGTCGTTCGGGATTGATAAATGAAGTACCAGTCCAGGGTGTTGAATTGATTGGAATGTTAGATTGTCGGACAGGAGGCCATGCAAGAGATATTCCAGTTCTGTGCCTTCTGAGTACAAATCCCGCCTCATGTTATCGTACATAGAGGCCCCAGTCCTAACACGTTCCTATGAAATATAACCACATAGAGAGCTGATTATACTTACACACGCGTAAGCTGTAGCAACAACAACTACAACATGAAACATTTAACATGCTTGCTTGATATTATATTTTATGTTTCACCTACATTATATCAATATATATTTCCCTTTCTCTAATTTGATGACCTATGAATTTCCACAACGAATTTCCATTTTAGCTAGACCATTGAGAATTTCCGTTTTCATTTTCTTTTCTTTCTTGTTTATCATTGCTGTTATTGAGATGCGCTAATTAGAGACACACTGTCATATATTGCCTCTTCTTCAGGACAAAATAAATTACCTTTCCCTCTTCTTTTTTTTCTTTTCATTTTCCTTTTCTTTCTTTTTTTGTGCTTTTGTTTCGTTTTGTTAGAAAACAACACGCTATACAGCAAAGAGTTGGAACACAATAAATTGCTAAATGTACCTTATAGTTCTCACTTGGTATTTTATCGTTGCTGTCTAACTGAAAAGCATATATTCATATGTTAATATTTCATCACAGCCAAACTTCTTAGCGTCAAATTATTCATTAAATCTGGGAGATTCGTCGAATCTTGTTTTACTGATTAACTGTTGAAAATTTGTTGCAACGTTTCCGCTTTAGCAAGCTTATTCTCTCACTTGCTAATTGAGCCACGAAACTAAGTTACTGAACTAATTGAAGCCTCTTCTTTGTTCATTATTACACTCATATCCTTTTGGCTCTAACAAATAAAATCTCCTTCACACGCGCATATATTGTTTTCTGTGTATTTATACAATTATATATATATATATATACACACATATATATATATATGTGTGTGTGTGTGTGGAGGGGATATGGAAAGAGAGAGAGAGTGAGTGTATGTACGTATGTATATATATATATATATATGTTTGTGTGTGTGTGTGGAGGGGATAGGGAAAGAGAGAGAGAGTGAGTGTATGCACGTGTGTGTGTGTGTGTGTGTGTGTGTGTGTGTGTGTGTGTGTGTGTGTGTGTGTGTGTGTGTGTGTGTGTGTGTGTGTGCGCGCGCGCGCATTGGCCTCTGTTTTATTTGTTTCTGTGTCTATCTGCGTGCGTGTTTTTGTGCTAGGTTGTAATTATCCATATGAAGATGCTACAAATGAAAACGTGTTGAGTATAGAGTTCACAGCAAACATTGAAGCGAAAAATATCTTTACTTTTATATCATTCCTTTTTATTGAAACTTTCGCCGACATTTTATGGTCATTTCTTTTATTTCTTCGCCATGAGTTGATATATCGATATTGGGAGGAAAATATAAAGCAAAGTCATTTGTGAGTCTCTCTTTTCAAGAATTTATTTTTCAAAATAGACGATTCCTGCAACTTTTGATTTGATTATTTTACCTGACAGTTTCTACATGCCATCCTTTCTAGAATTCAAGAAATAAGTACCAATGGAGTACTGGAGTATATTTAATCATCTTTACTTTGTAACTACTATATATCATTATAAGTTATTTAAAAGGTATTGGTGGTTGAAGTGAATAAGCGAGAGTCCAAAATATATGATAGTGCAGTACCTATATGAACACAACCACAAGGATATGGTCCGAACGTGAAAGAGCCGAACTCCCACTGTCATCGCCTCCATCTCTCTCGCCCCTCGCCCCCCTCCAATCTCTAGGTATGGTGAGCAAATGGGGTTCCACGTGCTGGCCTCCCCACAGCCCCGGCAGATAGAATGTAGAAGCACACACAAGGCCAACAATTTTACTGATACTTCCTTTTATCGACCCCGTAAGGATGAAAGGCATAGCTAACCTCTGCAGGATTTGAACTCAGAACGCAAAAGGCCGTAACTCTATGCTACACAAATATCATACCAAGTACTTGACGGGTAATTATTTTATTAACCACGGAAGGATGAAAGTGACGTTGCAGGAATTAAACTTTGAATGTTAAGATACGTGACTGCTTAACTCAATTTATATGATTCGGCGTCCTATTATTTCCACCTACATACCACACTCCTTTATGTACTTAATGAGTGTATTGAAATAAATACCAGTAACACACTGCAGTCAATTTAATGGACTTTTCCTTCTCTCAAAATGTTTGGCCTTGTGCCTGAATCAGAAACCATTATTGTTACAAGGGCAGTGGATTGGCGATATCGGTAAAACATCGGACAGCATGCTCTACGGCGTAGAGTTATGGCCATTTACGTTCTGATTTCGCCGAAATTAGATTTGCCTTTCATCCTGAGATTGCTAGTTCGATTCCCGGACCGGGCCATGTGTTATGTCTTTGAGCAAGACACTTTATTTCACGTTGCTCTATCTCTGCCAGAAGTTACGACCGCTACATAGTATCAGCAATGGAAAGACCAATGGAAACATAATTTCTTTGGTTGATTTGACGAGTCCCACCCCATACGGTAAGTGGATAAGATCTGGGATATTATCGATCGTTTCCGAAAGAAAAAGGAGTTTATTTTCTATACCTAGAGTATACAGGCTTCCTTATTATCTCGCGTTGAAAACTAAAATCAGTACGTGGACGAATGAAAGTACGTAAATATTGCCAGGAGTTAAAAGCCGACTCCCTATCATTGCTAGCAAAGACTAATCAGGAATTTAACAAATGCGCATCTTCCGAGACAAGAACTGATAGTATGTTATGTTGTATATATTTTGTCTTGTTGATTTATAGATTTTAACAGTCAACTAAACGTCCGTTCTTTATCCGAAAAGATATGTACTGCGTTCATTAATATACTGATATATTCATAACACGAATACAACTTGTATTGCTTACTATATATTGGTGGGTATATTCACATGTCTATCCACGAAGATATAGACGTCAATCTCTAAAGATTTGCATACATCTGTATAAATCTTGTGTACCTATATCAGAGATCAGACTTAGTTTGACAATACATTGCTTCTCAAATCACAAATTTAATCTTTGCTTTGACAAAGGTATTTCAAAAACAAACTGGTTGAAAACGTTGCTGTCATATTTCGTATGAAATTTAATAATAATAAGGATTTCTGATTTAGGAGCAAGGCCAACAATTTTGGGGTGGAAAAAGTCGATTATATCGACCCAGTACGTTACTGGTGCTTTACTTTATCGACCCCGTAAAGATGAAAGGTAAAGCTGGCGTAATTATTAACGCAGTAATATGTTTTACGGCAGATGAGGAATACATTCTCATTATGTCTGTCTGTGTGTGTGTAATATATTTATGTGCAACTTATTTTTTTTCTTACAAACCTTTCAACCCCCTTAACCTTAATACCCAACACCTCTTCCTATAATCTGCTCTGTCATATATTTTCTATTACACACTAAACATTCTCCCTTTATCCTGTCGCAAACTCGTTAATACATTCACGCTTACATACAAATCAGTTAGATTATTTACACGTACACAATATGAACTCCAACATATATACACACGTTTACATTTAATCATACACTCACACATACAAATCCACACATCTCACGGTCATACGCTAACACTGCCAGATACTTTACACACACACACACAACATAACTTCAACGCATATATAATGTACACTCATTTCCAACTTATATTCACTCACACATACTAGTCCACTACTACATACCACAAGAATATATGCATAACACACTAACTTTGCTACTTTACCTTAAAAAAACACACACACACACCTTTAAACATACACATACTCACACAAGGGCCTTGTTTCAGGGAGGTACCAGGTGACAAGTCCCCCCCCCCCCACACACACACACACACACTTTTTCAAACGTCTATGTTTTATTTTTTGTTTATTTGATATAATAAATTCTTTTTAAGCTTATTTTTTTATATCTGAACTTCACTTGAATATATAAAATTTAATTAGCGTAAAATGTTACTTATGTGATAACGTTTTATTTATTCGACAAATTTCAATTCGGTTATATAATGTTTGCAATAAGAAAAAGATAAAGAAGGAGGGGGAAAAAATTAAATAACGAAAGTAAGGAAAAGGTTTAAGGGAAGGGAGAAAGGCAATGTCTAAATAAAAGAAGAGGAAAAAAAACTGTGTGGAAACTTAAGAATGAATATCAAACAGTACTAAAATAAAACAAACAAACAAATGAGATAGGGTCCGGCAATTTATGCTCCTTTAAGAATCAACAGATGTTGGTTTGTTCCCCTCCCCATATACACACATTTTTAAGGCAAACGAGGCCCCTGCTCACACATATATCGACATTAATTCTCACACATTTCACTTTGCGTTCCAAATTCGTTACCAAGACTACCTAACGGTTTGTCTTCTTTACACTCTATATTTTCGTTTTTTTTCTTCTGTACTTTAATTGGACTACCTTTCATTTTCTACATCTTCCTTTGTGATCCTCTTTCTCTTCTTGTACTCCTGAAGAAGGGCTAAAGCTTGACACGTCAAACTTTCTTTCCCCTTTATCACATAAAGCATGAAACTAATAAGACTGCTTTGAACCTCTGTTGTTTCCTTGAACTGTGTATATATATTTATATGTGTGTGTGTGTCTATTAATTTATTTATGTATATATGTGTATGCGTGTTCATAGATGATTATAATTATACAGATATAAGACAAAGATGGGATGGTGACAGTAAGCATAACCATTATATCGTATAGATAATAAATCATTATTTTACTAAGTTATTTTATTAATTTTTCATTTATTCTACATTACTATTGTAAGATTCACTCGTGAATTTCATATTACATTATCTGATAGCCTAATAGAAATGGCAACCAGGCTGATATCTGTTACAAGTAGATGATGGTCATGTTTAACCTCAAGTTGAAATTCCTCTTGAAAATATTATGAAGGCGTGATATTAACCTCTCCGACCTGTCAAATTACCCACCAATTGCCCTCATCGCAAACATGTCCATAGTGACACGACGAGATTATAGTTGTACGTTTTCTATAACACTTTTTACTTTCATTCTCTTCTCAGCAACTATCAATATATATTTTGTATGTCGTGACCTTCTCTGACATACTCCCCTCGTTTACAAATTAATGGTCACTTGCCATCATTAACCTTAGAAACACCAGAAAACCTTTCAGAAGTATTTGACCTAAAAAAAATCCTAGTTAAGCACCCTATCTAAAACGTCATATGAACAAATGTCCGGCCCCTTTCCTAAGTATGACAGCTTCTGTAGATAAAACCTTCCCTTTCTCCGATACCTACAGACCTGGACATTTTTTCAAGCCATGTCACCACTTGAAAATGTCTCTCTCCTTTACACTGGTCACCTATTATTATCATTTCCAACTCTAGACCATTGAACTATTTATTAACCATCACTCTGGTCATTTAGAACGTCTACAACCCCGGTTCTCAGATTACAGTCTTATTAGGTCCTGTTTTCAATGCTGCCCTTACTCTCTAGGAATAAGGACATTTGATATAGTCTATAACATAATCTAGTAATGTTTCAAAACACAGACATTACTCATCTACACAAATTGAATTGTTCCCTTACTGGCTTGTCAATTACAACGCCATATATATAATAAAATTATCTTTTATAACCAGTTCTGTAAATTCCATAATAAGCCCATCATAAAACGCAGAGAATGAGTTTCTTTTTAGACTAAAATGTATGTATGACTATGTTTATATTGTTGGTGTTGAGTCGCTGCTGTTAAATGAGAAAATAATGCAACAGAATGACGTGATATTAGAATAATACCAAAATGGTAAACCAGATGATAGGTGTCTAGTTGCTGGATTAGGTTTTAATGCTAAATGGTTTAGACTGATGAGTCGGCAGAAATAGGTACTCATTTCTGGCACTTCATATATCTGTACAGTTGAGCATTAAAATCTAAACCAAGGCAATTATCGCTTTATATATATATATATATATATATATTTATTATACTTATTCACATGACAGTCATCAACCAACCAAATTACTTTTCTAAAAACCTAGCATTTCGAGCCACTTTTTCCATATAAAACAGAAGTAACATTCGAACACCAACCAGATGCGAGAAAAACCACAAACCCTCCATCTCAATTCTACTTTTGAAAAGCACAAGAACTGCGAAACCGGTAAAGGAACCAAATAAATATTTTTTTTTTTTTAAAAGACTCCAGTTGCATTATCGATTTCATCTTTTTTCCTTATATATATATATATTTTGTCCTTTTGTTATATTAATCCCTCACATCGTTATATATTGCGTATAACAGCGGGACTCGAGAACCACACAACTTAGTCTATTAAAATAAACACTCCCATATATAACATACATTTCTATAAACTATACTATACTGACTCTGCCTGTCTAGATGTTAAGCATTAATGAATAATGAAATGCCTTAGAATCTCATATGTAATTATGAGAAATTAAAATATTCACTATTTGGAATATCAGATTACAAATTTTAGATGTTTATTAAAAAATCATTACGAGAAGTTTTCTTCAAGGAGAAGTTGAATGATGAAAAGAAAAAATACAGTGGATCAAATATTGCATATATTAATATAAAAAAAAACATAAGTCTTTGGCAGCAATTGGCAAAGTTGTTAAAATGTATAATAGAATGTACTGTATTATTCGTTCCGGTTCTCTGCACCCTGAGTTCAAATCCCGCTTTATTGACTTTGCGTTTCATCCTTTCAGGATTGATAAAAAAAGGATCAATCCAGCACTGAAGTCGATTCTTCCTTTATATCTTTTTCTCTCTATCACACACTCTCTCTAGCACACACACACTCTCTCTCACTCTCCCCTTCTTTGGAAGAAATCGAATGTGTTTAAACCTGGAGAGGGATGGGCTCTGTCAGGGATTAAAATATCTAAGAAACACCATGTATGAAGACGCCGCCCTTACAACCCCACCAGGTGTTACGGGTTCCTATCTACATAATAGGTTTACTATGAAACAAACTAAAAAGTGGTTATGTAAGAGGAAATGATACTTGCAAAAAGATTTAGGAAATCATGTTTAATATTGCATAGGATGTTCTGTTACTTTCCTATTAACTTCATTTGAAAAATGTGTGACAGATCTATAGTAGAACTTTAATTAAGCATACATAGCATATCAACGAAGCACTCAATAAGTCGCGAAGTGAGCGCAGGATGCAATTGGAGGGTGAAAACTAACCTCAAACTGGAGACTTGACCTGAATGTTTGCAGCAATTACGGTTCCCCTAAAGCACCCAAGTGTCAGATCGTATTGTTATCCCGGGTAACTGATTAAATTTACCACCTAAAGCGAAATGTGAACTCAGAAAGAACTGGAAACAATTACAGCAAGGTATCAATCTCACTAACAACTCCGCCAGTCCATTACCTTCAAAGATGACCCTGATGAGATTTGAACTCAATAAATACCGCATGGCATTTCGTTCGGTGTCCTATAACTACAAATGCCTTTCTCTTGAATAGACATGTAATCAAAGGCGTCCCAATCGTGACCATCTATTTTTTTTCTTTTCTTTTTGTTTGTTTTTTAGCATACCAGTATCTAATACTCTATATTAAAGTGTGTATTTATATGGAGATTTGGCTGCTATTTCTTGCAGATAGATATACTAAAAGTAAAGCTTCAGAGTATTTATACGTAGGCAGCCTAGGCAGTAATGGGTAAGATTCTTATAATGGTTGAAGTGAAGCTTCGATGACCAGATAAAAACCATGGTGTTCAGGTATGTTATTCCTCAGGTACCATTGCCTCTGAGATGGGTTTCTATTCAAATAAATATTTGAATTTCGAAAATTAAGGTTGGAGATTTAATTAAAATGGAATGCAATCTAGAATATGATTAACACATAAATATTTCTTTGCTTTTAACTCTCAATGTTTCATATCCCGGCATCACAATAATCCAAAGTACGCAGGAAACAAGATTTTGAAAGAATCACTTAAGGTTTTATAATATTCAAGGCAATAGAATTAACAGATAATGATTTACTAAATTTAAAGTAATTGTATGAAACTGAGATCAGGTAAAATGTATAGTAAACTATTGCAGGAGGAAAGAACTGCTTAATATTTTATATGTAACAAAGCGACTTCAGAATTCTTAACACTATCCTTTCAGATTTATTTTTCTAATTGCACACTCGTTCAAAGGTATTTTGTTAAGGAAGACAAGCATTTGCCCAACAAGTCTTCCATCAATGTTGCCGAGGAAAACGGCAGGGAGTGATATCACAGCTAAGCCCCATATTACAGCCAAACTGAGAACGTAAAGAATCGGAACAAATACTGGAAAGCATATTTGTTTAGCATTATAATAATTGGCGGTAGATTGGCAGTATCGGTAGAGCATCAGACACCATGCTTTGCAGCATAGAGTTGTGGCCCTTTGCGTTCTGAGTTCAAATCCCGTCGAGGCTAACTTTGCCTTTCATCCTTACGGGGTCGATAAAATAAAGTACCAGTAATGCACTGAGGTAATTGTTGGCCTTGTGCCAAAAGTAGAAACAATTATAATTGTGTCAATCCATCGATCTGTAGTGGTACTATATTTTATCGACCATACCAAGATAGATAAAAGGCAAAGTTGACCATGGTGAAATTTATACTTAGAGCGTAATGAGTCTGAAACCAATTCCGCAAGTCATTTTCCACGACACATTAATGTTTCTATCAACTCGCATTAACATTTCTAATGAACTATCTAAATGTTTGGAATGGTAATACTCTTAGAATTTTGCCAGTTGTAAATCTCTTCTTAAGAAATGTAAATTGCAATAATATTTACATCCTCCCCCACGCATGACTGTCTGGTAAATGCGTTCGCTGATAGTCATCTATGATATGCACATAATATGAAACTGGATTCAAACTCAAAGGTAGTGAGATTCTTATTCACTTTGACACTGGAAATAAATTTACTGTGGTAATCCCTTTTCAAAACTTTGAAGAATAATCACATAGTCCTCAAATATTTATAGAAATATTCTTCCTGAAATTTGAGATATATTTTTTTTATTTATCTTTGATAAATTAAGTAATAGGAATACGTCCCCTCTCTAGACTCCCTCCACCTGTAGTTATGCCACACTTCCTAACCCCCTTCCGTTCGTAATTTTGCCACCCTTTCTAGCCATGTTCCACCCGTAGTTATGCCACCCTTCCAAACCTCCCTCTGTCCGTTGTTATGCCACTCTTTCCGTCCGTTGTTATGCCATCCTTTACAACCTCGCTCCGTCCCTAGGTATGCCACCATCTCTCGCCTCCCACCTCCCGTAGGTATGCCACCCTTTCTAGCCTTTGTCTTTCCGTAGGTATGCCAGCCTTCCTAGCCTCCATTTTTTTCGTAGGGTGGCACACTATGGCACTGCCGAGCTTGGGTTGCATACTATGGAGCTGGGGAGCTTCCGTGACACAGTATGGAAATATGGAGCTAAGGTGTCCCCTTGTGTCAATAGGAAGATAACGTGGACAAATATGGCTCTTTGGAACTAGAGTGCCGCACTATGGCACTTCGGAGCTAGGGCGACACAATATGGACTTGGGGAGCTTCAGTCACACTGTATGGAAATACGGAGTTAGGATGAACTCCTGTGGGAAAATATGGCACTTTTAATCTAGCGTGCCGCAGCATGACACTGCGGGGCTAGGGTGGCACACTTTGACACTGAGAAGCTTCAGTAAAATAGTATGGAAATATCAAACTAGGATGTCACAGTATGGCAATGGGGAGATAGGGTGGAAAAGTACGGCACGTCAGAGCTAGGGTGCCGCACTATGGCACTGCTAAGCTAGGGTGGCATACTATGGAGCTGGGGAGTCACCAAGCTCCCTATGGTAATGGGTAGATAGTGTGGTAAAATATGGCATTTTGAAGATAGTAATAGTATTTAGATAGCTTCTACTATAGGCACAAGGCCAGCAATTATGGGGTGGGGCGAGTCGATTAAATCGACTCCAGTGTATTACTGATACTTTATTTTTTCGACCACGTATGGATGAAAAGCAAAGATAACGTCGGCGGGATTTGAACTCAGTGTAAAGGGCCATAACTATGCTGCAAAACATTGGTGTCCGATGCAATGCGTTGTTAATAGACCAGTTATTCATTGACTGAGAAATTATTATTACCAGGAACTTATGATAAAACAAAAACATGTTACCTATAACTATTTTTAATGCACAAATGTTTTCAAAATGTGATCCATTAAATTCATAAGAAAAAACTTCATAGATATTAAATATAAATATACTTTTAATTGTATTGTGCAACACCACAGACCAGGGGTGGGCAAACGTTTTGGATCGGGAGCCACATTGACTGGATCATGAACACCAGAGGGCAGCACCATTTATTATTGTATGTAGTATTGTATAGTACTAGATAGTTTGGCTGAAGATGTCACCAATGTGGTAGAGAATAGTATATTTAGAGAGTTATGTTTAGAGTGCTGTAATGTTGCCACGAGGAACCAGGTTTGGTAGAAAGATATGATAGGAATATCGACAACGACTTTAGCTTGTTTTTACATTATTTATTAACAAAGGTTAAGAAGTGAATTAAGCTGGCCTGCCAAGAGAAATGAAATAATTCAATTAAGATTACAAGAAAAAATACGGTCGACTGGCTGAGGCGTTTGGCCAGGCCCGTAGTAATGTTGTGTCATTACATATTGTTTGTGCTTACGGAGCAAAAGAACAAGTGGTGTTTACCTTAGCATGATCAAGCTGCGAGTGTGAGTTTTCTCAAATCTTCGCGGGTTATTTCTCTCTCAGAACGCGTAGGGATACATCCTCTTCTCCTGGCGCTGATTGGCTGAGCTGAGCCAAATCACGCACAGAGAATGTATGTGAGCCCGCGGAATGTAGGTCACTACAATAGTATTGGATATAGTGTGCCAGTAACCTTACTTTTCTTCAGTTAGAATTTAGAAAATATAAAATATAAACTGCATCATTATAATACATAAATTAATGAAATGATTAAATACAAAAATCTTGAAAGAAAGTTTTCTTTTAATTTGTGTCTGTACATCACAAAACATTATTAAATATTATATACGACACATACATATACTAAAATGTGTTGATTTTAATATTTTTTTGTTAATTCACCGAATGCTTCCAAGTGCCGCACAAAACTCTTTGGCGGGCCGCATTTGGTCAGCGGGCCGTAGTTTGTCCACCCCTGCCATAGACTATAGATATTTAAAATTTAAGAATTGATCATTTATTTTATATGAATCATGTACATTTATATTTACTTGATTTCGATTTTAGCTTGTCCTACTCTTTTTATACGCTTTAACAGGTTTCAGTAATTAGACTTCGGCTCTGTTTGGGCACTTCTTTATAGATTTGTTGTTTGTGTAAACCAAAACTAGCAAATTCCTTGGATTTATGGAAAGTTGGTACGGCCTAAATTGCGCACTACTGCTTACTGCTGTAAATCATTCAATATGGTACTCAAGTGTGTCTGCTGTTTAATCCCATACAACCATCTGAATAATAAGAGTTCCTAAGATTAACAGATGACCACATATTTTAAAGGTAGCTACACTTGATTTAATCAATCTCCATATACATGACTGGTATATATATATTTTTTTATCGATTCTGAGAAGAAAAGGTGAGGTCTGTCTTGGAATGATTTGAACACAAAACTTCAAGCGACGTAGTATTTCAATGTATTTTGCTCGGTTCATTACTGATTCTACCTCTCTCTATTTCCATCTATTACAAAGATAATACCAACTTCTATTAGTATAACAGGAAATGGGAAACAACTTAATGAGAATAATGTACGGTATTTCAGAAATTTGTAGTCTTCAACAATTTCTATTGTCTCCGCATTAAATTGATTGACTCCCAGTTTAGAATTATTGTTAACCTCCTCATCTATAGTATTCTATATGGCAATAGCATACGAAGTCTTACTCGTCATTTCATCAGAGACTTATACAGTAGTTTTATGTAAAGTAAGAAGCCTCATGTGATATTTTAGTTTTATTAAAAGATGCAGTATTTATGGTCATTACTAACTCTCTATATCAAAATGGTGGTATGGACGCCGTTGATTATACATTTATTATCTGTAAGTCAGGAAATGAGAGGAGGGGAAATTCAGATTGAGTGTAACTGTTTTCGGGAGAAATGAAGTATTTAAATTAGTGCCGTCTAAGTGGATGTTGATGAGAGGAGGGTTACACAGCCAACTTCTTTAAAATAACTGTTTCTACTTTAGGCACAAGGTCAGCAATTACCCAGTGCATTACTGGTACTTTATTTTATCGACCCCGTAAGGATGAAAGGCAAAGTCAACCTCGGCGGGATTTGAACTCAGATCGTAAAGGGACGTAACTATGCTGGAAAGAATAGTTTAAAATAACGGACGGCATTAAGAGTATAAATGATCAGAAACAGCTTGTGTGTTAAAAGGTGGTTGAAGTGTGGTCATAACGGAACCTTTAACAATCAGTTGATTTTGAATTTGGTTTAGAATATGTTTGTATGTAGTAATTGAGAGTGATTCTTGGTGATTCTGGCGGGTTAATGTTACTATTGAAAAATTGTAAGATGACTGCTAGAAATACATGTTTAGGTAACGAAATTTTTTTTTTATCATATCTATCTCTAGTAACCCAAGGATGATTTTTTAGATTATCAGTAGAGAACCTCATAAGGCTCTTATTCCAGATGTTAGTATGACCGTACTGCTCGAAAAATTATATTTTATGACAAATTTGGGAATCAAATAAGTATTTTAATTAGTCAAAAGGACCGGGAATGATAATTTACAATTTTTTCATATACCACGAAAAGAAAGTTTCATTTACGGATCTAACAACACTGAAGCCTTCAGACGTTATTATGATAAAAGCGAACCCAAGTTACAAGTATTGGATAGATTCACAATGCTAGGGAATTTTTAGATTAGCATAACTTTACAAATATTCAAGGGTTGGGGTAGACTTCATTTAATGGATATCAGTTTAATATTTGTTGTTCTGCTATTTATCTTCATGTCTACAATTCACTGAGTGGACCTTTTGTCATGGCTCACTTTGTATTATTTAAGTATTGTAAGGGCGATGATTGGCAGTATCGGTAGAGGCTTGGACGCCATGCTTTGCAGCATAGAGTTACATCCCTTTATGAACTGAGTTCAAATCCCACCGAGGTTAACTTTACCTTTCATCCTTACGGGGTCGATAAAATAAAGTACCAGCCACGCACTGGGTCGATTTAATCGACTTTCCTTCCCCAAAAATTGCTGGCCTTGTGCCTATATATAAGAAATCGTTATTTAAGTATTGTATTAAAGTGCATCGACTCAGTCCTACAACTCACTGTATCTACGACAGCATTTGAACTTAGTACTGCATTAGTAGGCTGTCGTACTCAAAGAAATGAATTATACATTTGAAATTATCTACAGTCTGTCTCAAGCACGGAGGGTCATTAAGTCGGTGTTTATCCCGGTCTCTTTTATGTTAAGCGACTGAGAATATATGAATCCCTCTCCTGGACAGGACGTCAGCCCTTCGAAGAGATAAACTCACAGCTACTGCAACTATGTATATAGGAACAACGTGGAATGGAGTATGTTTTCTCAAGAATGCAACCCTGTTAATGAATCGAATCCACGACATTGTGATTGTAAGTCTGGAACCCTAACCACTTCGCTATGCGCTTTCATTTACCATACTTACATTTAGTTAAGTTGGCTGAACTGCTGAGAGTTAACTATAAAAACTCTGTTGACACAGGCCCAATACCAGAGTACGAACCATTGTTTGTTCGTTCATCTACAGATGCGGATATCTGTGATTCCATATCAGATGAATAGGAAAATGAAAATTAGCTGCCAAGAAGAGAAGCGAAGTCTTTCACAATCAGGTAGAATCATTTATATATGATATCGTGTGTCTCAAGTTAATATACAAGGCGTGGGTGAAACGATCACTTATTGGGATCGAAACGACGCTATCCACAATCAAAGGATAATGCAATACATTAATTCATTAAGACATTAATATTCAAAAACTATCATCATCTCTTAAACTTCTTATGAAGTTGCTTGATCTGATACATTAATATAAACTGTACTAATGTTATTGGTAGTACTTGGATGTCAGCTGCAGATTTATCAAAGATCTGCTGTATTATATTACATAATTTACTGAATTCTAAAAGATATTGATATTACATGGTCATGTTGAATATTCATTTTAGATTATTCGATTATCACTAACTGAATTATAATATCTACGACACGAGCTGTTGCAACGATCGAGTCGACTAATGAATTTTCTCTTTACATATATTATATATATCAACATATATGTTTCAAGTTCGTACTTTCTCACTGGCTCTGATCTGTTCCTCCACATAGTTAAGTATGGAATATCTTGATGAAGACAAAAGAGAGGAAGAGTCTGAATAAACGGAAGGAAAAATAACTTAGTGGCGAAGAAGAGACGTTTCTGAAAGAAAAACAAGGTGTGTGTGTGGTGTAGGGGTTTATTGTTTAATACTGGTTTCTTATATAGGCACAAGGCCAGCAAATTTGGGGGTGGGGAAAGTCGATTAAATCGACCCCAGTACGTTGCTGGTGCTTTATTTTATCGACCTCGTAAAGATGAAAGGCAAAGTTAACCTTGGTGGGATTTGAACTCGGATCATAATAGGCCGTAACTCTATGCTGCAAAGCATGGCACCCGGCTCTCTAACGATACTGCCAATCCATCGCCCTGTTATGAGTTAATAAGGGTTTCTTATATAGGTAGAAGGCCAGCAATTCTCGGGGAGGGGGAAGTCGATTAAATCGACCCTAGTGCGTGACTGGTACTTTATTTTATCGACTCCGTAAGGATGAAAGGCAAAGTTAACCTCGGCGGGACTTGAACTTAGATCATAAAGGGCCGTAACACTTGCTGCAAAGCATGGCGTCCCGCCCTCTACCGCCCTGTTATGAGTTAATAATAACTGAATGAATAGGGGAATCCGGAGATTTTCGCCTTCAGATAAAACATTAAAGGAGAAAGGATCCAATGAAAATCCTTCTCCATTTCTCTCGTTCAACATGCTAGAAAATGCAGCTAAAATTCCCTCAAATTACGAATCCGACTATCGGACGAGATTATCATGAAGGTAATCCTGCAGCCTTCCTGATCGGAAATGCAAACGATTTTCCTGTCTTATAGCTATGGCAAAACTGGTTGTAAAGCAGACACGAGTGAAAGAAATGAAGACAGATACATTTCTTTTCGGTCAAGCCCTCATCGATTTGACATGAGAGGGGAAAGAGAAATGTTGCAATCCAATAAACATACTGAAAGGTGGATGGGAAGAGTGAGCATGGTTCGTGTGAACGGACTTGCTCTGGGTGTACGCCGGTAGACGATAGTTGAGAGAGGGTACTTGCCCTTAGTGGTCAGTTTGGACTAGGTTTTTACGGGTTCCTTCATTGTCCCTAGATAGCTAACCCACCTATT
This sequence comes from Eledone cirrhosa, assembly GCA_964016885.1. Classification (NCBI taxonomy): domain Eukaryota; kingdom Metazoa; phylum Mollusca; class Cephalopoda; order Octopoda; family Eledonidae; genus Eledone; species Eledone cirrhosa. The sequence goes on from CAXHJY010000126.1 coordinate 25,004, forward strand.
AAAGGACAGTTTTTTTGTTGATATTTCCTTATTTGCGTCCCTTTCTTCATCTGGTTTCAAATATCGACTTAGACTTTTATCAAATAATCCGTTGCCTTGTGACTGTATTAGAAATCAATGACAGATAGTTTAAAAAATCGGTAGAGCGTCGAAAATATATATTGCGTTATTTAATAATGTATTTTAATGCTGAGGTCAACTTTGCCTGTCATCTTAACGAGGTCGATAAAATGAAGCATCAGTCAAGAGCGAGGGATCGATCTTAATGTCCGAAGGGTTAAGAAATTCGCTTCACAAATATTAGGTCACTGATTCGATCCCAATGTCTGGCATTTTAAAGAATTGTCATTTACCATAACCTCGAGTCGCCTCTTGCTACGTGAGTGAAATTTCGCAGATAAAAACTGTGTTGAAGCCTGCCGGATCGACTGTACTGTACCTATAACTGAAAGGGCTAGCCTTCTCATGCGCTTTGTCACACTGAATCTCTCTAAGAACTTCGTTATAGTTGCACGTGTCTGCGGAATATTCAGCCGCTTACACGTTAGTATTACGATCAGGCTGTTCCAGTGTTCAAACAACCGGAGAATTATTGGTTGGAAACGAAAGAGGTCCAACAAGTTGAGGCAGATATAATCACGTTTAAATATCACCACACATTCAGAACTCATCGAGAAGTCGGCGCTCATCGGAGTAGAGAGTTTTAAGGTCTCCGCAATTAAATTAACTCGGTAATTGCCTTAAATATGTAATTACATCAACACTGTATTTAGTTTAGGGGTACTTCTTCGGTCCTGAAAATATCTGATGTGTCATGGGAGCTTTTATCTTCCTCATGTATAAAGCTTAAGAAAGAAATATTTCGCGGTTGATATTACCGCATAAATGCACCACTATCTGAATCTAGTGTACAGGATGAGGAAGGCAACAAGCATATATATATATATATATATATATATATATATATATATACACACACACACACACTTATATGTGTGTCTCTGTGTGAATGCGTATGTATATTTGTGTGTGTAGCATATTACACAATAGATCAGTTTAGGAAATTGCATACGATATTAATTAAGTATATTATAGATGACGTCAAGAATTTAATATATCGTAGAACATATTAATACAATTAATCGTGCCGGGCTTGGTGTATTGTACGATATGTCATTTTAATTTATTGACATGTCAATTTAACTTAAGGAATTATCTAATACCACTTTCCTCCTCACACCTCTATCCTGCTTTTTCTCTCACTGTCTCTTTCTCCCCACATTTCTCTGTTTCCGCCTCTCTCTCTTTCTCTTTCTATCTTTATCTTTCACGGTTTCTGTTCTCTCTCTCAATCTCTCTATTCCTCACTCTCTCTTCCTCACTCTCCCCCTCTATTCCGCACTCTCTCTTCCTCACTCTCTCCCTCTATTCCGCACTCTCTCTCTCCCTTTTCCTTTACCGTCCATGTAATTCGCACGACTATTTTGTTGTAATTTTCAATACAGTAATTCTCTACCGTTTACAGTATTTCGGATATACAAATAACAGACAGAACCCATTTAGAAAGTCAATATAATCGCTTTTGCACTCGACAGTCGCTATCATTTGACATAGGGAAACATTGGATAAGGAAGAAAACTAAATGATAAATGCTATATATATATATATAATACATATGCAGTATGTAAACGGTGATTAAGTAAGCAAAAGCATGTCTACCAGTGAGTCTAAGCTAACCACTCTTCCTAAAGTCTTACTTCACATGTCTATGACGTTCTCACTTTATATATATATATATATATATATATATATATATATATATGCAGTATGTAAGCGGTGATTAAGTAAGGAAAAGCATGTATACTAGTGAGTCTACGCAGACCACTCTTCCTAAAGTCTTACTCATATATCTGTGGTGTTCTCACTTTCTCTCCCTCTTTGCTCTGTCATACTCCTATTCTTTTTCTCTTCGACTTCCCCCCATTCTCACCCCCCCCATTCTCACCCCCCTCCCCCATTCTCTCCCTCAATAAATTTCATCGAAGTATTTTCTATATTTCTATATTTACTGTTATACTTGAATAAAGTCAAAATAGTCAGTTATTAAGTACATGCTCTGGAACTAGTTAATTAATTCTATTAACGTTTCTTCTTGTGGCTAGAGGGATTATAATCCCATTCTATTTTAGAAACATTAAATAAAAATATATTCATTCTTATTCTATATGGTGTCATACGTAATTATTATCATACACTAATTGTCAAATAACTATACTTTACCAATTGACGGTGAATTAGCAGAGTAATTAGAGAGTAGGGAACATTACTTGTGGTATTTCTTCTGGTTCTCTTCTCTCTGATTTCGAATCCTGCAGTGATCAAATTTTTCTTTCATACTTTCGGGACTGTTTAAATGATATACGCGCAGTTCAATTGTTTGACACTAACAGAATGTCTTTCAATGCTTTTAAAAGGGGGTCACTCGATGGCAAACTTT
>CAXHJY010000126.1:32500-35000 GCA_964016885.1 Eledone cirrhosa
CGAAGTAAAATACGTGCTCTAGGGAACGAGGGGGCCAAAGCTGTTAGCTGGGCCCGCGTGACAGAGGCCAACAGTGGAACTAAATCCACCATCCGGTCTTTGCGAGACCTGGATGGACGGGCGATTCTTGAGCCTAAGCAGATGTGTGAGGCCTTTCAAAGGCACTTTGCCCGACTGTTCGGGAGGGGCGGGGAGCCGGTTGGGAACGTGGACTTCGGTCCATACCTCGACGGCCTGCCGCGCCTCTCGGACAGGGAGGCGAAGTCCTGCGAGGAGCCGATTTCGGCCGCTGAGATAGAGGACGTGCTGAGCCAATGCGGCAAACGCAAATCCCCGGGTCTCGATGGTCTTCCTTACGAATTATATCTAGCTATGCCGGACTTGTTCCCCGATCTCCTCGAGGTGGTCTACTGCAACTGGCAACAGAACGGGAGAATTCCCTGTACTGTGACCAAGGGCGTAGTCACGCTAGTGAGGAAGGACGAGAACAAGGGGGACGAAATAAGTAACTTCAGGCCCATAACACTGCTAAATACAGAGTTACAGATTTTGGCCAAGGTGCTAGCAAAGAGGTTGGCGCTTGTCGTGGGCAACCTGGTGGGAGATGCGCAGACATGCGCTATCCCGTCCAGGTCCATCCATGACAACCTCCACCTCATGCGATACATCATAGAGAGGGTTGGGAACGAACCCGGCTTTGGTGGGGCTCTGATCAACTTGGATCAATCTAAGGCGTTCGATAGGGTCGACCATGGTTACCTGGATGCGGTGCTAGCGGCGGCAGGCTTCGGACCCGTTTTCAGGGGCTGGATCACTGCTATGCACAGCAGCCGCATCTGCTCTAGGGTCAAGGTGAACGGCTACCTCTCGGAGCCGTTCAAAATCGCGCGGTCCATCCGACAAGGGTGCCCTCTCTCCTCCCTTCTGTATGTGTTGACTCTAGAGCCACTACTGCGGAAGTTGGAGTTGTTGCAGGGCATCCCTTTGGAACCGGGATTGCGGAAAGCGGTGTCGGCCTACGCCGATGACGTGACAGTAATGGTGTCGACGGCCTCCGAAATCGAGGCGGTCGGCACCTTACTGGAGGAGTACGAAAAGTTCACAGGGGCTAAGCTGAACCGGGACAAGTCGATCGGTTTGCAACTCGGCACGTGGAGGGGCAGACCGAAGCCCTCCGATGGCGTCGTCGGACGCTGGACGGAGGGCCCGGTGAAGTTGCTCGGGGTCTGGTTCGGACCGGACCTCCAGGTGGAGAAAAACTGGGCGGAGGTTACGAACAGGGTGTTTGCACTGACCCAGAAGTGGGCCAGTTGCAAACTATCCCTGAAAGGTCGGGCGGAGGTGGCGAACACCTACATAGCGTCCGTCATCTACTACCGCCTGACCGTAGTGCCCTGCCCAAGGGAAACCCTCACCAAGATGGAGCGCGCGCTCTTCCAATTCCTTTGGAAGAGGCGGGCTCCTATGGTGAGGAGATCCATCTGCTGTCAACACCCTTCGAAAGGAGGGCTGGGGATGCCGTGGCTAATGATGCGTAAACACGCATTAAGGCTACGGCACATCTACGTATTCCTCACCGGACAACCGGTGTGGGCCTCGTTTGTAAGACGAACCTTTCCCAGACTCGTCTCACTCACCGAGCTGCAATCCTGGGTCAAGCAAAGACCGAGAAAACTGGGCGCCTGGCACACTGAGTGTGCCCAGGCGCTCACCGCCCTCTGGCAGGCGGATCCGGTTATCAGTGGAGACTCCACCGCAACATTCTATAGAGGGCTGGTACGCAGCAGGTGCGACGACGCCCTCGGAGAAGCCCTAGACATGGAGGAGGACGAACTGGCCAGCCTGTTCGGTAGGACATTCAGCCCGGGACCTATGGACAACTTCCAGAAGTCCCTGGCCTGGCAGTGCTACCGAGGGGCTTTACCCGTTCGAGAAAGGCTCTACAGACACGGGCGCCCGGGTAGGGACCCCGCCAAAAAGATCTGTCCCAGATGCGTGTGCGACGAGGAAACCGTTGCACACGCATTGGTACACTGCTCGGGCGTAGCCGATCTGTGGGGCTATGTCGAACAACTGCTGTCAAGGGTGGGACCGATCCGGTTGACCACCGAGTCTATTGTAATGATCAAGCCGCCTCCCCCCTTCAAAGATGAAGCAGAGGCGGTGTTTCTGTGCGTAATAGCCATGGCGAAAGAGGTTGTATGGTGGACGCGTCTGAAAGGACTGAGGTCAGGCACCTTTCTCTCTGGCCAACAACTGGTCCGTTTCTTCCGATATCATTTCGGAAGAAGGATCAGGATGGAGAGAGAGGTGCTGCACCCCAGCCGTTTCTATGAAAGATGGGTGAAAGTGGCGAGAATGGCCCGTGTGAATGGGCCTTCACTCTACATCAGACTATAGGTGAGGAAGATGAAAGACCAAGGGAGCACCCCTTCTCTGTGCTCCTGAGGAGAAGGGTTGCACACTTTTTTCGGGGGTGTGTGCGACCCCCCAAGGCGCC
>CAXHJY010000126.1:42500-50000 GCA_964016885.1 Eledone cirrhosa
ATATATATATATGATATATATATATATATATGATATATATATATATGATATATATATATGATATATGATATATGATATATGATATATATATATATATATATATGATATATATATATGATATATATATATATGATATATATATATGATATATATATATATGATATATATATATGATATATATATATATATGATATATATATATGATATATGATATATATATATGATATATGATATATGATATATATATATATATATATGATATATATATATATATATATATATATATGATATATATATATGATATATATATATGATATATATATATATGATATATATATATGATATATATATATATATGATATATATATATATGATATATATATATATATATGATATATATGTGATATATATATGATATATATATATGTGATATATATATGATATATATATATATATGTGATATATATATGATATATATATATGATATATATATATATACGTGATATATATATGATATATATATATGATATATATATATATATGTGATATATATATGATATATATATATGTTATATATAATATAAGATCAAAAGATGGTTAAAGGAGTTCCATATATTTTATTATGCGCATTTCAAAAACAAACATCATCAAGCAATAATATTTGTGTTTTCATCAGATAAAACAGGAGAACATGATATGAAGGCTAAAAAACACTTGTGGATAGTGCAGTTTTAAATCAACATATGAAAAATGGTTTTAGATTGATGTGTGATATTGGGAAAAATATTTCATTTAGAGAGGGGGGGAAGGATGAAAGGGGAGGAGATGAGAGGGAGAGATGGGTGATAGAGAGAAAGAGATAGTTTTTATAACTGAGAGGAGATATATTTTTTACAAAGAGAGGTTGAAATCCGTTGGAAGATACTGTATAAATTAAAGATTTTGAAAATTAACGAAGGGAGGATATGTGCGAGGAAAAATATTTTATTTAGGGAGGGGGGGGGTGGAAAGGATGAAAAAAATGGGGGAGGAGATGAGAGTGAAGGTGGAGAGGGAGAGATGGGTGATAGAGAGAAATAGATAGTTTTTATAACTGAGAAAAAGATATATTGTTTTAATATAGAGAGGTTGGGAACCGTTGGAAGATAATGTATAAATTAAAGGAATTTGAAAATTAACGAAGGGAAATTATGTATGAAGATAGAGAGAAAAAAATAATAATTGTGGGTGAATATTCTAACGTCAAAAGAAGAAATGTATGTATTGTGGCAATTTCAAAATTAGCGAAGAGAAAAATTGTTAAGGTTTGTGTGTAGAAGGATTTGAGAAAAATAATGTGAAGTTAAAGTTTGTATATGATATGTGGGAATAAAGAGTTAATATGTATTAATAATGAGTTCGTTGATGGGGAGAAAAAAATAATAATAATAATAAAATAAGGATGAAATTGAGATTAAAAAGATTTATGATAGAGAGAAAAAATAATAATGATTGCGGATGAATATTCAAATGACAAAAACAAATGCTATGATTTTACGAGAAGATAGAATGAGGGTAATGAGTAAACGAGTATTATAGAGTGTATAATGCCCTTTAAAGTAAGGTAGATGGGTATATTTTAAAGAGGTGTATGTATATGTGCCTTTGAGAAAAGATTCTAAATTGATAAAGAATTGAATATTAACTGTATACTTTGTGAAAAGTTCTATGGAATTTATGCAGGCAGATAGAAAACAAATCTGAGCGTCTATTTATTATAGAATCTAGGTTAGAGATAATGGTAAATTTTTCATTTAGGCAGAGATTACAGATTTTAGATAGAGAGCTGTTCAAGTATGAGGATGCAGAAGAAATCTTCTTCCAAAAGATGGTATATTTAATGTTTTTGTCTTTTAAGGACCATATGAGTTCTGAGAGAGCAGTGTTAGTTCTTTTAAGTTTGTATTTGAAAGATGAATGATGATTATAGAGACGAGCTTTAAAAGAGGTGGAAGTGGAGCCAAAATAGGTGAAGGAATTGGTGCTAGTTATAATTTTACATTCATAAATTAAGTTTTTATCGAGGCAATGGTTGTTGAGAGGACATTTATTTTTAATGCGGCAGTTGCAATTAGAGAGATTATTAATGAGTGATCTAGTGTTATCTATAGAAGGAATTGGATTGGAGAAGTTGTTTGCGATAGGAATAATAGGAATAATAGTTTCTTGATTTAGAGTTGCATTATGAACATATAGCGAAGTTGTGTTTGACGTTGTATTTGGGTTTACAGAAGTTAGCCTAGGGTTTACAATGACGTCGGGAGTACTATTACTGTTATTATGAAATTCAATATTGGAAGGAAGAGATTTAGTATTTAATATTTTGTTGTTGTGTTTAGAGATGATGTTGGAAATATTGGAGGATGTAGAATACGAAAATTTGATGGTGTGTTTGTTAAATATTTTACTATAGATATGTGAGGGAGGGAAGCATTTATTTAAGGCACTAAAAAATAATTTAGGAATATTGTTATTAATAGAGATGGAGAAAGGAGCATTATACCAGATTATGTTTTTGTATCTAGGTCTTTTATTAAAATTATTGGAATGGTTATGATTAATTATTCTACTGTAAGTTTTTCTAGAATTTGTTTCTTTATTATATTTGATTTTATCTGGATAGCCGGCTTTAGAAAGTGCGTTATTATAGTAATTAGCGTTAGCATCAAAGATGTTTTTATTAGAAGATATGTTAGATATTCTATTTCCAATATTATTAACTATAGCATTCTTGATATTGGTAGGATGGTTAGATTTAAAGTTAACATAATTAAGGTTCTCATTTTTTCTATGGTAAGGGTAATATAGGCCAGTGTCAAGATTAAGAGATACATCCAAGAAATTAGCTAGTTTGATACTATTATCAAATTCAATTTTTAGGTTATGTTGGTTAAAGAGATTACGTATATTGTTCTTAATAATATTAAGTTTAACTATATTGCAATTTAGGATAGTAAAGAGTCCATCGTCACGATAAATTCCACCGCGAAGTTGAGGAATTTTCCGACTCAAAGAGTTCAAAATGAAGATACCAATTAAATCAGTCAATTGGGATGAATCGGATGCTCCCATTGTGATGTCGAAGTTGTTAGAGGTATCGGCTCTGGTCCAATATTCGTTGTTGAACTCTAGGATGGTTTTACGTGCGGTGAGGATGATGTGAAGTTCATCTGTGGTGATGTCAGAATATTTAAGTGCGAAAGATAGAGCATTATTTATAAGCCAATTACTATAATAACGCACTTTCTAAAGCCGGCTATCCAGATAAAATCAAATATAATAAAGAAGACAAATTCTAGAAAAACTTACAGTAGAATAATTAATCATAACCATTCCAATAATTTTAATAAAAGACCTAGATACAAAAACATAATCTGGTATAATGCTCCTTTCTCCATCTCTATTAATAACAATATTCCTAAATTATTTTTTAGTGCCTTAAATAAATGCTTCCTCCCCTCACATATCTATAGTAAAATATTTAACAAACACACCATCAAATTTTCGTATTCTACATCCTCCAATATTTCCAACATCATCTCTAAACACAACAACAAAATATTAAATACTAAATCTCTTCCTTCCAATATTGAATTTCATATAACTGAGAAAAAGATATATTAAAACAATATATCTTTTTCTCAGTTATAAAAACTATCTCTTTCTCTCTATCACCCATCTCTCCCTCTCCACCTTCACTCTCATCTCCTCCCCCCTTTTTTTCATCCTCCCCCCCCCCTCCCTAAATAAAATATTTTTCCTCGTACATATCCTCCCTTCGTTAATTTTCAAAATTTTTAATTTATACAGTATCTTCCAACGGTTTTCAACCTCTCTTTGTAAAAAATATATCTCCTCTCAGTTATAAAAACTATCTCTTTCTCTCTATCACCCATCTCTCCCTCTCATCTCCTCCCCTTTCATCCTTCCCCCCCTCTCTAAATAAAATATTTTTCCCAATATCACACATCAATCTAAAACCATTTTTCATATGTTGATTTAAAACTGCACTATCCACAAGTGTTTTTTAGCCTTCATATCATGTTCTCCTGTTTTATCTGATGAAAACACAAATATTATTGCTTGATGATGTTTGTTTTTGAAATGCGCATAATAAAATATATGGAACTCCTTTAACCATCTTTTGATCTTATATTATGCATACTCCAGTCCCACAAACTGTAGAGTGCTTCTTATCCGATATCTGCATTGCTTTATTGTACTACAATAAAACTCACCTCCTACATATGATATATATATATATATATGTGATATATATATGATATATATATGTGATATATATATATATATGATATATATATCTATCTATCTAGGGCTGGTAAAATTCCCGAGATCCATGGACGAGTTCTCTCCAGCGGTCTCTGTCCCTCATTATCGCTGCCATGTCCTGCGTCTCCAACAGACCAGTGTTTGACCTTAGGGCATCAACATAGCGTTAACCTTGGTCTTCCTCTTCTAGTGTGTCCATGTAGGGGCTCCCAAATAAGTACTGAGTGCAATGTCAATTCTGGATGTCGGGGAGCATGTCCAGCTAACCTCAGTCTCCACTGTGTCACTTTTGAGCTGACTTTTGGGATGCTCCCATACAGCTCTGAGTTTTTCATCCTCAGTGTATACTGATTAATGTTCAGAGCCATCCTCAGCATTCTCGTGTAGCACCCATCCACCATCTGAGTGAGTTTCTTGGTCAGTGTCCAAGTCTCAGACCCATACAGCAGCACAGACTCCACTACAGCAATGAAGAGGCGGATCTTCGGGTCTCTACGAAGGTCCGACTTCCACACCGATCTCAAGCTGTGGCACGCCGCCCAGGCCTTGCTCTTCCTCTCAACCACCTTCACATCCTGATGCTGAGGATATATGATATATATATATATGATATATATATATATCTTCACTACCTTCAGAGAGGGTAGATCAACCACCAGTCACGTCCTGATGCTGAGGAGGATATTAGAGGGAGCTAGAGCAAAGTGCCTTCCTGCGGTCATGGTTTTCATTGACTTTAGGAAGGCCTTTGATTCTGTGGACCGTTACTGCCTGATGAAGATCTTACAGGCTTATGGAATCCCCAAGAAGATAGTGGACCTGATATCACTGCTCTACACCAACACCAAAGCCCAAGTCATTACGCCTGATGGGATGACAGAGTTCTTTGAGATACTGGCTGGAGTGCTCCAGGGAGATACATTGGCTCCCTACCTTTTTGTCATCGTAGTGGACTATTGTATGCGCTTTGCACTGGAGAAACACCAGGACTCTGGCTTTACTGTAGCACCGGCTCAGAGCAGGAGAGTTAGGGCGAAAAAGGTATCGGATGCTGAATTTGCCGACGACATAGTTTTGGTGACAAATACAGTGAAGGAGGCAGAGGATTTGATGCGGGAGGTTGAGACTGTGTCGATGAGTGTGGGGCTGAGAATGAATGAGACTAAAAAAAATATCTGGTAGAGAATGTTGAGAAGCCAGAGGGGATCACTAATGTAGGCGGGAAGCCACTGGAATTGGTTGAGGACTTCTTGTATTTGGGAGCAAAGATTGGGAATACGGAAGATTTATATATATGATATAAATATATGATATATATATATGATATATATATATATGATATATATACATATATTATATATATGATATATATATATATGATATATATATATATATGATATATATATATATATGATATATATGTGATATATATATGATATATATATGATATATATATATATGATATATATGTGATATATATATATGATATATATGTGATATATATATGATATATATATATGATATATATATATATATGTGATATATATATATATATATATGATATATATATATGATATATATATATGATATATATATATGATATATATATATGATATATATATATGATATAAATATATGATATATATATATGATATATATATATATGATATATATATATGATATATATATATATGATATATATATATGATATATATATATATGATAAATATATATGCATGATATATATATATATATATGATAAATATATATGCATGATATATATATATATATATGATAAATATATATGCATAATATATATATATATATATATATGATATATATGATATATGATATATATATATATATGATAAATATATATGCATAATATATATATATGATATATATATATGATATATATATATATGATATATGCATAATATATATATATATATGATAAATATATATGCATAATATTTACATATATATATATGATAGATATATATGCATAATATTTATATATATATTTATGATAAATATATATGCATTATATATATATATATTTATGATAAATATATATGCATAATATTTACATATATATATATGATAGATATATATGCATAATATTTATATATATATTTATGATAAATATATATGCATTATATATATATATATTTATGATAAATATATATGCATTATATATATATATATATATGATATATATATATGCATAATATATATATATATATATGATATATATATATGCATAATATATATATATATATATATATATATATATATATATATATATATATGCATAATATATATATATATATATATATATATATATATATATATATATATATATATATATATATGCATAATATATATATATATATATATATATATATATATATGCATAATATATATATATATATATATATATATATATATATATATATATATATATATGCATAATATATACATATATATATATATATATATATATATGCATAATATATATATATGTATATATATGCATAATATATATATATATATATATATATATATATATATATATATATATATATATTATGCATATATATATATATATATATATGATATATATATATGCATTATATATATATATGATATATATATATATATATGTGATATATATATGATATATATATATGATATATATATATGATATATATATATATATATGTGTGTGATATATATATGATATATATATGTGATATATATATATATATGATATATATATGTGATATATATATATATATGATATATATATGTGATATATATATCTATCTATCTAGGGCTGGTAAAATTCCCGAGATCCATGGACGAGTTCTCTCCAGCGGTCTCTGTCCCTCATTATATATATATATGCATGTAGGGGCTCCCAAAGGAGTACTGAGTACAATGTCAACTCTGGATGTCGGTGAGCATGTCCAGCTAACCTCAGTCTCCTCTGTGTCTCTTTTGAGCTGAATTTTGGGATGCTCCCATACAGTTCTGAGTTTTTCATCCTCAGTGTATACTGATTAATGTTCAGATCCATCCTCAGCATTCTCGTGTAGCACCCATCCACCATCTGAGTGAGTTTCTTGGTCAGTGTCCAAGTCTCAGACCCATACAGCAGCACAGACT
>CAXHJY010000126.1:57500-65000 GCA_964016885.1 Eledone cirrhosa
AGATTAACTAAATGAGCATTCAATATTGATGGGTAGGATTAAGATATTTATTATTTTTAAGCGGAAAAGTGGCAGTGACTTCGAATTTTGAGCTTCGTCGCTTCACCTAGCTGTATAGAAATATTTATACATATGTACTAATGGCCCACAGTATGTGAGATCAAAGGTTTTAAATATTTGATAAGAAAGGCGTACTAATCGAACCCGGTAATATTTAACTTAACAAAATTAAATTTTAATGTAACAGTTATACAATTATTAATTCTGTCGGATTTAAAAAAAGAGAAATTGTTAAATGAACAAAACGTTTTTGCCAAGGCACCTTGCTCGAGTGAGCTGTGCGTTGTCATGATGCAGCTGCAAGTTTTGCGAGGCCTATTGATTCGGTCTCTTGCGCTGAACTGTATCACAAAGTCGTCGTCGGAGTTCCTGAAAGTACTCTTTTGTAACTGTTTATCCTTTTAGTAAGTATTTATAATGCACAATAATCAAGGGAGTCGAACAATTCGCCACATGACGTGCTTTTGAAGGATTTGGTGATGAGGAATGCCACCTTTCTGATGACTTAAACTAAGTTTCTGGATTTTACCCGTACACCCATGTCTTCTTGTCAGTTATCAGGATATTTTTTGGCAGCGTGAACAAAGCGTAAATGTGAGAAGGGACACAGCACCTCGCGCGCTGGTTGCGTGACGGCAACTGGCGCATCGAATGAAGTCTGTATGTGTGTATGAGTTGGATACAATTTAGTTTACAACATTTTGTTTCATAGAGTTTCATATATTTAGGCTATCCTTAGTGAATCCTTACACAATCCTCACACGTGAAAGTAGCATGAGAAATGCCAACCTTTCACTATCGAATTGACTCGAATTCACTAAGGGTTCCTTGTAGATATGAAACCTGAACTATCAAAATGGTGCAAAAATATCTATAAACAGCTTATTAAATATTTTCTTTAGACAAGATACTGAGTTCTTTTTTACGTTGTTCATTAAGTTACACCGCATACAAATACACACACACAATATATATATATATATATATATAGGAGGTGAGTTTTATTGTAGCACAATAAAGCAATGCAAATATCGGATAAGTAGCACTCTACAGTTTGTAGGACTGGAGTATAAATAATATAAGATCAAAAGATGGTTAAAAGAGTTCCAAGTATTTTATTATGCGTATTTCAAAAACAAATATCATCATGGGATGATATCTGCGTTCTCATCAGATAAAATAGGGAGACATGATATGAAGCTTAAAAAACACTTGTGACCAGTGAAGTTTTAAATCAACATATGAAAAATAAACTAAGATGGATATATGAGATTGGGAAAAAGTGAGGGGGGCTGGAAAAGGTAAGAGTAAAGGATGGTGGAGGAGGAGTATAAGAAGGAAGGATGAGAGAGGAGGAGAGATGGGTGATAGAGAGAGAGAGAGATAGTCTTTACAACTGAGAAAAAATATTGTCTCACAGAGAGAAATTTAAAAAGCCGTTGGAAGATAATAGATAATTTAAAAGATTTTGAAATTAAAAGTTAATGAGGTTTATGCATGAAGAAAAAGGAATTAAGAAAAGTATTAAATTAAGGTTTGTATATTGAAGGGTTTAATAATATGTGCGAAGAAAAGAATTTATTAATATGTAGTCTTTATCATGTCTCCCTATTTTATCTGATGAGAACGCATATATCATCCCATGATGATATTTGTTTTTGAAATGCGCATAATAAAATACCTGGAACTCTTTTAACCATCTTTTGATCTTATATATATATATATATATATATATAGTGGTAGAACACTGGAAGGTAATATCCGTAGTGGTAGAGCACTCAGTCCATGGGACGAGTTAGGTAGAAGTGGTTACACAACAGTTAGTTCGCCACACCGAGAACAATTGATCAACCTTAGTGGATCCTCACCTCGTGATTACGAACTGAGGATCCGCTAAGGTGAAACAATTGTTCTCGGTATGGTGAACTAACTGTTGTGTAACCACTTCTATATATATGCATATATATACATACACACATATACATATATACATATATACATATATATATACATATATATATATAATTTAAAAATCTAATGTATAAAAACGAGATTTACTTTTCAAATGAAAGAGAAGAAAACTACTAAGTAAAAATGACAAGTCATAAATATATAATAGAAGAAGCTGTCCATAGCGGGTGTATGTGATAGAATGGTAATGTGCTGTCTCCAGAAATCGCACACTAATAAATGATACTTAATACCATATAACACTACATAACTTAGAACCTAATGTAATTCTTTCGTATGTAAATAACAAGTGATTATACTGTCCTCACAATCACACACACACATAAGTACATATGTATGTATGTTTGTATGCAGGTATGTATGTATGCATGTATGTATGTAAGCATGTATGTATGAATATATGTATATGCAGGTATGTATGTAAGTATGTATCTATTTATGTATATGTGTATGCAGGTGTGTATGAATATAAATATGTATGCAGGTATGTATCCATGCGTGCGTTCCTGTATGTATTTCTTGTTTCGTATCTTCCACGCTGCAGCGCCCTGGATTCTAAATAGAAACACGGCAGTGTTTATATATCTAATACTGTTGGTTGGTCTTTCTAACTGTGAGAATACGTAGAATATTCGTAAACTGAGAAGTTCTAATAAAACTGAAACATGCTCGCTGCTTTCACTTGCTTAATGACTATATATAATACCAATGCAGCTTATGAATAAAAGGCAAATTACGAATGTTTCAACGAATGAAAGGCAAAGACATCAGTGTGTTTTGAACATGGAACACAAAGAACCGGAATAAATACTACAGGGCCTTTCGTCCGACTCTCTAACGCAGTGGTTCCAAAACTGTTCATCGCGAGATGTAACTAGATGCACTGCGAAAGATTACGTTTTCAGATGTGAAAAATACAAACTGAAATTCGTAAGAAACTCATATATAGTTGTCAAAATGGCAAACAAATAATGCTTAGTAACAAAGTTTGCGAAAAATAACACGATCTGTCATTTATGGTAAAAAGTGCGCCAGCATATTTTTACTTTTTTAAAAATGCGTCGTGTAAAGAAAGTGTGGGAACAACTATTCTAACTCTTCTGCTTTTTTATCTGCCTTAGCATTTTGTTTATTTTAATCCTTTATTATCTGTTTTTAAGATCAACTAAAATGCCTATCAGTTTTCTGATTTACCACGCATGTAACTTTTGAATGCTCAGTCTGACTATTTAATACAGTGTCTGATCAACAAAAACTGCAGATTCATTGAGTCGCTTTGTACTGAAAGGTGCTAGTAATGCTTTTGAGAGATTCATAAATGACACAATTTTAGTTTGCGTCTGTATAAACTTGTTACGCTGATTTTTTTTTTTTTGGTAGGGGGAGGGTGCTGTTGTTTTTTCATCACAGCAATTGTTTTAACTTCAAGACAATCACTGATAAAAACCATTCCAACAACGATTGAATTTTATTTATGGGGGTATCAAGGGATTTTTAATCTAGCCTATATCTTCAAGATGGCGTTGGTCCGAATTTTGTAAAATGTGGCGTCTATGCCTATATAGTACGTCGAATCGCCATGTGAAGGCTCACTCAGTGGTTAATAAATATTTAACCATTTTAGTTGAGCAATGTTAGTGTCTGAAATATAAATCAGCTCCAGTGAGTTAATTGCATTTTGCTGTTTAGTCAGTAAAGGACGAGTAGTATCCAGAGCTTCCTAGACTGGTTAGGAGGGAGAGAGAACTATTTCTCAAAATTGAAACCTCTTTTGAATGTTTGCAACAGGATTAACCCCACTAAATATACCCAAGGACTATGCGGTGACTTTAAACTATGTGGCCGATTAAATCCATTACTCTATTCCATAAACGACGGAGAGAAAGAAAGAGCACCTTGACGGACTAAATTATTTCTTAGGAAATAAAGTTTCTGTGGGAGAAATGCTAACAACTTCATATCATAAAAGCTGGATTTGTTACTAGAACAACTCCAAGGACAAACTGATGGGATATACAGTAGGAAACGGAAATAAATATATATCTCTTGGTTAGTGGATTATTGGAATCATTAAAGTCCAGGACAAAAGGCTTTGCGATATTTTGTTGCAACCCTTTATGTTCCAAATTCAAATCCTGTAGTGGTTGACATTTCAGTTTTCTCTGTTCTTCTATGGTCAATGAACTAACTCCCAAAATGAACTGGGATAAATATATATATATATATATATATATATATATATATATATAATGAATATCTGTTGGTTGTTTACCGACACCTCAGTATGCAGGTAGGAGCATTCAACGAAGTGCGCAGGTTGGTTTGTTCACTCTGGAGTAATGTAAAATAAAATGCGTAAGTCAAACATATTAAAGTTGGCTTCGTTTATTCCAATTCGCTGCTATATATATTTCAGTGACAGCCATTATTGGCTGTGACCTCATCAGGCGGTAAGTATTTAGGCAGAAAAAAACAGGAAAACATGATGTTGTAATGGGTTCTACCCTGTTAATTCATCGATATGTCCAGCTCCAGTGTGCGTTGTTAGTCCTCAAAGGAACTGGAATCATAAATATATATATATATATATATAGAATAAAGAAAGTGTGGTAAGATACCAGGTGGACCATAACGCACCAGAGTACTCAATACTTAGAGTAGTAGAGTGGGTAATAGGAAAAGAGTCAGGACCCCGACGGCGGAGCTCCGGCCGTTTCGACAGCTAGATCCGAACTGTTCGGATCTAGCTGTCGAAACGGCCGGAGCTCAGCCGTCGGGGTCCTGACTCTTTATCTCTCTCTCTCCCTCTCTCTCTCTCTCTCTCTCTCTCTCTCTCTCTCTCTCTCTCTCTCTCTCTCTCTCTCTCTCTCTCTGTATGTGTATATATATATATATATATGGATTTTAGTCTTCAAATTTATTATTAATATATATATATATATATATATATATCTACACGTTCAAACATATGCACATACACACGATATTCGTGCCTATGTCAGTTATGTTGCTGCAATAGGAGGTTTACTTTCCAATTACAAAGTTCTGGGTTCTAACCCTACATTTTTTGCTGTTAATAATTATTTCTCTAAAGTTATTTCCTGCATGTCATTGCTCATACATTTGATCCTGTATGTCATTTGTACATACATTTGATCCTGTATGTCATTTGTACATACATGCTGAATATTTAAGTCATGATATTCTAGAAATAAAGTATCAAAATATAGTTTTCATCTTCATTCACTTCCACGTGTCAGTGAGGAATATAAATTATAGTGTTTCTCTCATGCAAATCATTAATTTATCAAAACGACATTTCCCAGTTTGTATGATAGTTCATATATCCGGCAATCCTGGTATATATGTCATACCAATCTTGGACTCCAAAAATGAAATATGTTCAATGCTGTTGTAGTTGTTATTGGCGGGTACTCATCCACTAGTACTTAATATAACCAACAAGAATTCGCCATCTGTAAGAAGCATTTATTAAACAATGAGAAATATAAAAGAACATATGTGTGTGCGTGTGCGCGTGAGTGTTTGCATGCGCGCACGTGTGTGTGTGTGCGCGCGCGCGTTTGTGGGGTGTAAATATGTGTATGAGTGAGAGTCAGAAAGAGAAATTAGTTCTCCACATAATGTTACATATTTCTTATTCTTACATAATACCAACAAGCCCGACTATTTGCTTTTTACTGATGGTACTTAGAAACCTTGTTAAGATCTGAAATAACTCATATCCAAAATCTCAGCATAAAAGCAAAAATAATTATTAGTCTGCACTAGAGTGAGTGCATAGGCCTATATGTATGAGAAATATATGTATTTGATACTATTCTCATATTTTCTCACTTGTTTTCCTTCTTTTTTAACTCAAAGGAAACAAGAGAAATGTAACGGCACAAAAATCACAGGAAAAGTAATCATTCTTAAAATAAATATTGTTATTTTTCTAATTGAAACCCGATAGTCTATGTCGGAATATAACATTTTAAGGTCACGTGTGCAAGATTTATTACAGCTACCATTTATGTTTATTTATTCTTTCATATTTGGTTTATGCTTGAAGTAAGAAAAAATGAAAGCAAATGCCTATATAATTATTTTTCTTTGCTCTGTGGGTACTTTTCAGGCAACTATCTGAATCCAACGCATATACATCTCGGTTTTATTTATGTATACAATTCAATATAAAACATAACACCATACGTATAATCAAATATTCTCAGGTATATAGACGCTGGTGAATTTTTCTGCCAACAGAGCATTGGAATAAATATCAATCTTCTCTTTTTTCCTCTATTTTCTTTCTGAATTCAATATCCTCAAGAAGTGCTTATTACCTGTTTTTCCTTCACCGACGCAAGTTAAGTTAATTCAAAGAACATAAAGATAATCAAGGACATTTCAGCCGAGCTCATCCTGTTTTATATTCAACCCTTTTCAAATGCGTTCATTTCTAAGATGTAAAGTAAGGATGGTTTCGAGCGACTAGTGACGCCGAATAGAGGCTTTCTTATTGGCTTCAGCTCAGTCCATTTAATTGATTTTGACCTTAAAAGAAATTGGAATACCCATGTGTACCAGAATCAATATAATACTTTAAACATTTGCGTTACATAAGTAGCGATGAAATATTCATTTAGGATCATACAATATCAAATTTAGCAGGCACGCACACACAAGTATATATATATATATATATATATATATATATATATATATGTAGATAAATCTACCAAGAGTTTACGGTAGTGTCCAATCCGTATGAAGAACTCAATGTATTCCGGATATCATGGAAAGAAGAGATGTAATGAAAAACCACTTTCGGTGAAAGATAAACGGTATACAGAGTCAAGATAAAATATTAAACAAATAATGAATAAACA
The DNA here is from genome assembly GCA_964016885.1 of Eledone cirrhosa. Lineage (NCBI taxonomy): Eukaryota > Metazoa > Mollusca > Cephalopoda > Octopoda > Eledonidae > Eledone > Eledone cirrhosa. Next base: position 64,427 of record CAXHJY010000126.1, read on the forward strand.
ATTCCTTATATTAAACAAAAAAAGTTCATTATTTAACGATCGTTTCTAGGATATATATGTGTTAGAATTGGTATGCATATTCAACAGATCTATGTACAAAATTATACAAAATTATACAAATTATCAAGATTAAATATACATACCAAACACATATATACGCCGTCTTCAGAAATAATGAAGTATATTTATTGATAATAACAACAATTCAAAATTTCAGTTCAAAATTGACCAATGAAAACACAAAGGGTTAAATGCAGTTCGGTGTGTGTATATACATGTAAAACCCTTACACATATTTTACAAAAATGTATGTATAATTTGTATACGCATACTAAAAGGATGGATGCAAATACAAAATTTCAAGGTTAATGTCTCTGTAAGCTTACAATGCGCAGATAAGATGCGTATTGACACTAATGAAGTCAAGTATATAAATATATTTTTTCATACTCACACATATCCGTACAATCACACATACACGCGCGTATATGCATAAATATACACATAACCACGAACATACAAACACACACACACCCCCACTCACATTTATATATGTGGATATAAAATCATAAGC
>CAXHJY010000127.1:0-2500 GCA_964016885.1 Eledone cirrhosa
ACATATATATATACATATATACATGTATATATATACATATATACACATATATATACACATGTATATACATATATATATATATATATATATATATATATATATATAATATATATCCATATGTCCGGGCGTGTCTGTACTGGAGCATGTAAGATCTAGTCTAAGACTGTAGATGCAAGTATATACAAAACTTGACAATGAGTGATCGTCTACCGAACCGCTGAAGTTTGGCTGTAGAATACTTGGATACCCTCTGAAGTGTAGTGTGTATATATATATATATATATATATATATATATGTGTGTGTTTATTTGTTTATCTGTGTATGTGTATATATATGTACCAATACATATATATATATATATATATACGATATATTAACAAATGGAAACTATATTTATAAAACCATATCTATTTTATTATACATATTTCAAGGATACCAAGTTAAATTATGGTGTGCTTTCATCAGACAAAATACAATATATATATATAAATAAACATTGACGTACCCTTTCAAAATGCAACCGTTACTTTTGGAAGACATCAGGATAGATATTTGTCGAGTGCTTTATATCAGTTATAAAAATATTTGCTTGTTGTATCCCAACAATTTAAATAGAACTTTTACATATATATATATATATATATATGTGTATATATATTACGGCCCTTTATGGTCTGAGTTCAAATCCCGCCGAGGTTAACTTAGCCTTTCATCCTTACCGGGTCGATAAAATGAAGTACCAGTAATACACTGGAATAATTGGTGGCCATGTTCCAAAAGTAGAAACAATTATATATATATATATATCATATACATATATATATAAGTATTAAATTGTTAAACAATATTCGATGATTATGAGAATGATTTTTACAGTAGATTGGAAGCACTCAACGGTAATAATTTTCAGGAGTTATTAATATAAGTATTATATAATAAGCAAAAATATCTATCGGGTAATCACTACCTTGATTAAATCTTAACCATTTAACATCTCAGGGTATGTCATGTATCATTATATTTTGTCTGATGAGGACGTACTGTCGTACATCCGAAATATGTATAATAAAATGTAATTGATCAAAGGAACATCTATTTTATTAGTACTTATATATATATATATATATATATATATATATATATATATATATATATATATATATATATACACACACACAGATAAATCCACCAATTAATGGTAGGGTCCAAACCGTATGAAGAACTCAATGTAATCCGTATGTAGATGACGTCATGAAGCAAAGTTTAAAATACAAAATGTCAACGATATAATTCATTGGAAGCAGAGTCAAAATAATACAAATAGGGAAAACAATGAAATTAAACAAAATACGAGTAATTCATATAAAACTCATTATTTTACGATCGTTTCGGGGGGGGGGGTAGTTCTCCGTATGTTCATTCTATTAGTGATCTATGTAAAATATATTACAAATTATCAAAGTAAGAAAATATACATACGTCTTCCCTACCCGCCGTCTTCAGAAATAATTGTTTCTACTTTAGGCACAAAGCCAGCAATTACCCAGTGCATTACTGGTACTTTATTTTATCGACCCCGTAAGGATGAAAGGCAAAGTCAACCTCGGTGGGATTTGAACGTCTTCAGAAATAATGAGTTTTGTTTATTGAAGAATATAAAAACGTGTATGAATAAGTAACCTTTTAAGAACAAGGTTGAGATTGACCAATAGTAAAAACATGAAGGGGCAATAGGATCATTAAGCACATGGACAAAAAGACGAATAGATGGATAGATATATTTCTTTATTAGCCACAGGGGCACAAAAGAAGGGGACAAATACAAAGGGGGAAGTTTACATACAATAAAAACGTGTAAAATGTTATCACAGATGGATAGATAGATAGATAGATAGATAGATAGATAGATAGATAGATAGATAGATAGACAGAAATATAGACATACAGACAGACAGACAGACAGACAGACAGAGAGAGAGAGAGAGAGAGAGAGAGAGAGAGAGAGAGAGAGAGAGAGAGAGAGATGAATAGACAGACAAATAATAAACTGAGTGAAAGATATTTCAATGTTTCTGCAATGAGACCGCACCTTAGGTTTCACAGAACAGACTTTAGTGTACATTGAGTGACAATGGCCATCAGATATTTAATTGCGGTACATATGAAATATATTCTTTGAATTACCAAAGATTCAGGTGGAAACTGACACACACATATATTATATATATATATATTATATATATATATATATATATATATATATATATATATATATATATATATATATATATATATATATATATTCGCAGATGTTTATATACATACGTACATACACTTATACATCCATAGATACTTACATAGATACTTACATACATATTTATATACATACATACAGTTATACATACATATATGATGGCTGCCAACTCGTTTTCGAGTACGGCCACTACTTTATATCCATGTAGGAGAACCCCTACCGATGCGCTGAACGAGTGTGACTTT
>CAXHJY010000127.1:7500-10000 GCA_964016885.1 Eledone cirrhosa
CATATATATATGTATATATATATATATATATATAAATATATATATATATATATACATATATATATGTATGTATATATATATATATATATATATTATCATCTCATCTTCTTGATATACGCGTATATATACGTATATATATATATATATATACATATATATATATATATATATATATATATATATATATATATATATATATATATTACCCGCCCAGACAATGATACAGAAGATAATAACAAAAGGCAATATGGCCGCCATTACAATAGATGGAACTTGTCTTGTTAAGATTTGGTCAGGATCAGCCATGGTATTAAATCTAATATCAGCATCATCACCATCATCATCTATATCAACATCATCATCATCATCATCATCATCACCATTTTTAATATTACCATCATTATCATCACGATCATCAACTTTATCAACACCAACATAACAATCACCATCATCATCATCACCATCATCATCATTAACACCAACATAACAATCACCATCATCATCATCATCATCATTAACACCAACATAACAATCACCATCATCATCATCATCAACACCAACATAACAATCACCATCATCATCATCATCATCATTAACACCAACATAACAATCACCATCATCATCATCATCATCAACACCAACATAACAATCACCATCATCATCAACACCAACATCATTAACACCAACATAACAATCACCATCATCATCATCATCAACACCAACATAACAATCACCATCATCATCATCATCATCATCAACACCAACATAACAATCACCATCATCATCATCATCATCAACACCAACATAACAATCACCATCATCATCATCATCATCATCAACACCAACATAACAATCACCATCATCATCATCATCAACACCAACATAACCATCATCATCATCATCATCATTAACACCACCATAACAATCACCATCATCATCTATAACAACATCATCATCATCATCATTTTTAATATTACCATCATTATCATCACGATCATCATCATCATCATCAATAACTTTATCATCATCATAATTATTACCATCATAACAATCATCATCATTATTACCACCATCATAACAATCATCATCATCATCTTTAATATTACCACCATCAACATCATCATCACTACCACCATTTATTATAACAATCATCATCATCATCGCCTACATAATCATCATCATCTCGCCCATGACATAACAATCACGATCATCATCATCATCATCATCATCAACACCAACATAACAATCACCATCATCATCATCATTAACACCAACATAACAATCACCATCATCATCAACACCAACATAACAATCACCATCATCATCAACACCAACATAACAATCACCATCATCATCATCAACATAACAATCACCATCATCATCATCATTAACACCAACATAACAATCACCATCATCATCATCATCAACTATAACATTACCACCATCACCATAACCATCATCTTCATCACCATCATAACCATCACCATCATTATTATAACCATCACCATCATCATTATAACCATCACCATCACCATCATTATTATAACCATCACCATCATTATTATAACCATAACCATCATAACCATCACCATCATTATTATAACCATCATCACCATCATTATTATAACCATCATCACCATCACCATCATTATTATAACCATCATCATCATCATCGTCGTCGTCATCACTTACAAGATCGTCATCATCACCTTTATCACCACCATCACCAGCATCTACATAATCATCATGGCCTATAACATCATCATCATCGTCATCATCGTCATCATTGACTAACATTTTCATCACCATCACCATCACCATCATCATCATCCTCCCCACCATCATAACCATCAACATAACCCCCAACATAACAATCATCGTCATCACCACCACTACCACCTCCACCACCACCACCATTAGTACCACTACCACCACCACCAGCACCTACATAATCAGCATCGCCTATAACATTGTCATCATCATCATCATCGCCGCCATTGTCATCATTGTCTATAACACCATCTATTTCATCGTCTACATAATATATACATATAACAACAACCCTAATGACATAACAACAACAACAACAACAACAACAATAGAAATAAAAACAACAACAACTGCAGCAAAACAACAGATATAAAAATAACAACTGCAACAAGATCAACAACAACAACAACAACAACAGTAACAACAGTAACAACAACAGTAACAACAACAGTAACAACAACAGTAACAACAAGATCAACAACAACAGTAACAACAACAACAACAACAACAGAAACAACAAGATCAACAACAACAACAATAACAACAGTAACAACAGAAACAACAACAAAATCAGTAAGAACAACAGTAACAACAACAGTAACAACAACAACAACAGTTACAACAACAACAGTAACAACAGTAACAACAACAGTAACAACAACAGTAACAACAACAACAGTTACAACAACAACAACAACAGTAACAACAACAACAACAATAGTAACAACAA
>CAXHJY010000127.1:20000-22500 GCA_964016885.1 Eledone cirrhosa
AGATATATAAGAACCCTAGAGCAAATATTTATTAAAATAACAGATTAAAGTTTAAGCAAAAAATCGCTGCTTTCACCCTTAACGGGTGAAAGCAGCGATTCTTTGCTTAAACTTTAATCTGTTATTTTAATATACATATATATACATATATATACATATATATATATATATATATATATATATATATATATATATATATATATATATATATATATATATATATATATATATATATAGGAACCAGTAAGACCCCGACGGCTGAGCTCAAGCCGTTTCGACAGCTAATTGAGTCCAGAATTAGCTGTCGAAACGGCTTGAGCTCAGCCGTCGGGGTCTTACTGGTTCCTATTACCAACTCTACTACCCCAAGTATTGAGTACTTTGGTGCGTTATGGTCCACCTGGTTCCTTACCACATTTCCTTCGTTATATATATATATATATATATATATATATATATAGTGAAGTTTTCCATTACCATTACAAGGGGTCTGACGAGCTGAGGATTACAGAGTCGGGTTGGATCGATACGGATCAAACGTTGAGCTACTCAGTGGCGAAACGCACGTCACCAACCAAGAAACGTAATGAAGGAGTAACCAATCGTCCTTGGTATTTTTTTTCACCATAATACACTCTGTCTAGCTCTACACCTCGACACTGAAGTGAACCTAAACATCGAGTGCCCTCCCGGGTGAACCTACAGTTACTCCACGTTACACTCCCTAGATATATATATATATATATATATATATATATATATATATATATATATATATATATATATATATATATATATATATATATATATATATATAACGAAGGAAATGTGGTAAGGAACCAGGTGGACCATAACGCACCAAAGTACTCAATACTTGGGGTAGTAGAGTGGGTAATAGGAACCAGTAAGACCCCGACGGCTAAGCTCAAGCCGTTTCGACAGCTAATTCTGGACTCAATTAGCTGTCGAAACGGCTTGAGCTCAGCCGTCGGGGTCTTACTGGTTCCTATATATATATATATATATATATATATATATATGAACGGAAAAAATGAAACGAAATTTCATTTCCCACTCTTAGTACGGCTGTTACTTAAATATAAGTATCTACACGTACATACATATATGTATACAGACGTACAGTAGTATGTATATATATATACATACATGCACACACATATATATATGTACGTATGGATTCACCGAACATTTATTATAATGCTCGGTGTGTTTGTAAACAAACATCCCGTATTTTAGCCGTAGTGTCTAGCAACCATCGTTGCTTAATACGGGATGTTTGTTTACAAACACACCGAGCATTATAATAAATGTTCGGTGAATCCATACGTACATATATGTGTGCATGTATGTATATATATATATACATACTACTGTACGTCTGTATACATATATTTATGTACGTGTACATACTTATATATATATATATATATATATATATATATATATATATATATATATATATATATATATATATATATATAAAGAAAAATAGATGAAATCGAAAATGCAACTGGAGTCTTATTTTTAAAAAAAATATATATATTTATTTGGTTCCTTTACCGGTTTCGCAGGTCTTCTGCTTTTCAAAAGGTGAGTTGAGATGGAGGGTCTGTGGTTTTTCTCACATCTGGTTGGTCTCTGAATATTACTTGTTTTATATGGAAAAAGTGGCTCGAAATGCCAGGTTTTTCGAGAAGTAATTTGATTGGTTTGTCAATAATTATAATAAATTTCGCGCCAGTTCGCGTTACAATAGTTCTTCAAATAAGAGAGGGGGGCAGGAATCTCATCAGACTCCTGATGATTTCTAAAGAATGAAACAGTTCTAGTCTTGTATCAGCAAATTTATAGTTATAAGGTTGGTAATTTAAAACTCTACTTCAGAGATTTGATTCTGACTTAGTTTTTTTCTATTTAAATGCTAACCTGTAGATATTGTTCTCTATACAGTAACGGTTAAACTCACTTGTAATACTTATTTACACACATCTCACTGAGTAACACACTTCTCTTTGTGTAATATATTTGTAAATATATATATATATATATATATATATATATATATATATATATATATATATATATATATTATATGCATACAAAGTCGCAGTTTTTATATCAGAGTGCCCTTCTAGAGAGATGTCTTAATGAAGAAATGGAGTGTTTCACTTCTAAAAACCACCCCAAAACCTTTATTGGGTGGCCGTTGATTCTGCTGAGTTGCTCTACTCTTTGACGGGGTTTAGTTTTCATCCCGCAGGGTGGCCAAAATCACCCTCCTCACGAAGCAAGTTTGATGGGGCTGCCAGTTTAGTCGCCGACGACCTGATCATACACCGGTTATACTGTGTTAAATGTTACCAGCAGCACCACTGGAAAGCGAACTAGGCCCATGCTGGCGCACCGCCATTGATGCTACACCTTCTATAGCCAGCCTTTTCTGGTTGGTCATTGATACAAAAGGGAGTTTTTTTGCTGC
>CAXHJY010000127.1:52500-55000 GCA_964016885.1 Eledone cirrhosa
TTTGCAACAGCTCAGCTTTAATTCCAAATTCTAATTAGGCAATGTTTTGGGAGTCTACACACATACATCTACACATATCTACACACATACAACTATACACATATATCTACACATACAACTATACACATATATCTACACATATCTACACATACAACTATACACATATATCTACACATATCTACACACATACAACTATACACATATATCTACACACATACAACTATACACATATCTACACACACAACTATACACATATATCTACACATATATCTACACAAATACATCTACACATATATCTACACACATATAACTACACATATCTACACACACACACACACACACATATCTACACACACACACATACCCACACTATGACGCATTTTCACACATCCTCAAACATCTACACACACACATACATCCACACACACAGACATCGACACACACACATATCTACACACACATCCACACACATCTACACACACACACATTCACACACACACACATCCACACACACACACATCCACACACATATCTACACACACATACACATCCACACACACACACATCCACACACATATCTACACACACATCCACATCCACACACACACACACACATCCACACACATATCTACACACACACACACATCCACACATATCTACACACATACACATCCACACACACACACATCCACACACATATCTACACACATCCACACACATCCACACACACATATCTACACACACATACACACATCCACACACATCTACACACACACACATCCACACACACATCTACACACACACATCCACACACATATCTACACACATCCACACACATCTACACACACACACACACATCCACACACATACACACATCTACACACACACACATCCACACACACACACATCCACACACACACATATCTACACACACATACACATTCACACACATATCTACACACACCATGACATATCACATTTATTGACATTCCTTATTAATAGATAATCTTCCAAGCTGACTTTTTGCATCTCTCTCTCTCTCTCTCTCTCTGTCTACCTCCCTCTCTAACTATCTGTCTACCTTTCTCTCTCCCTCTCTCTCTCTGTCTACCCCCCTCTCTACCTATCTATCTGTCTACCTTTCTCTCTCCCTCTCTCTATATATATATCTACCTATCTATCTTTCTCGCTTCTGTCCTCTCTCTCTCACACACCGTCTTTCTATCTGTTTCTCTCTACTTCTCACTCTCGCTCTCTCTCTCTCTTGTTCCCTTTTGTCTCCCGCTTCTCTCTCTACCTATCTATCTCCCTATCTCTCTCTCTCTCCACCTATCTATCTCCCAATCTATCTATCTCTCTCTCTACCTATCTATCTCCCTATCTCTCTCTCTCTCTCTCCCCACCTATCTATCTCTCTCTCTACCTACCTATCTATCTCCCTATTTTTCTATCTCTCTCTCTCTCTCTCTCTCTCTCTCTCTCTCTCTCTCTCTCTCCACCTATCTATCTCCCTATCTATCTATCTCTCTCTCTACCTATCTATCTCCCTATCTCTCTCTCTCTCTCTCTCTCTCCACCTATCTATCTCTCTATCTCTCCCTATCTATCTCTCTCTCTCTCTCTCTCTCTCCACCTATCTATCTCTCTCTCTCTCTCTCTCTCTCCACCTATCTATCTCCCCCCTCCCTCCCTCTCCCTATCTCTATCTCTCTCTATCCCTCTCCCTATCTCTCCCCCTCAATATATTCCATCAGTCCTTTCATCCTATCATATCAAGGATTATCTATATAAAAACCATCATTTCATTTTGGCAGCCGAAACAACCCAAAACGCCGACACCACCACCACCACCACCATTAACAACACCATCAAAACCACCAACGACACCACCACCACCACCATTGACAACATCAAAACCACCATTAACAACAACAAAACCACCATCGCCACCACCATTAACAACACCACCACCACCACCATTAACAACACCATCAAAACCACCAACGACACCACCACCACCATTGACAACACCATCGCCACCACCATTAACAACGCCACCATCACCATTAACAACACCACCACCACCATTAACAACACCACCACCACCATTAACAACACCACCACCACCATTAACAACACCACCACCACCACCATTAACAACACCATCGCCACCATTAACAACACCACCACCACCACCACCATTAACAACACCACCATCACCACCATTAACAACACCACCACCGCCACCATTAACAACACCACCATCACCACCATTAACAACACCACCACCACCACCATTAACAACAACACCACCACCACCATTAACAACACCACCGCCACCATTAACAACACCACCATCACCACCATTAACAACACCACCACCACCACCATTAACAACACCACCACCGCCACCATTAACAACACCACCATCACCACCATTAACAACACCACCACCACCACCATTAACAACACCACCACCACCATTAACACCACCACCGCC
>CAXHJY010000129.1:0-45000 GCA_964016885.1 Eledone cirrhosa
CATCAGGCTATTGATTATCCAAGTTTCTGTGGCATTAATTGACATGACTTTCCCTGGAGACGACGCCAGTACATCGCTGGTTTAAACTCCCAGCTATTGTTGCTGTGTGTATACTGAAGCCATGTGAAATAAAGTGTTTTGCAGGAATCAAATCCATGACATTAGGATAGTACATCCAGCACCCTTACCTCTAAACCACATGCCTCCATTGGACAAAATACTGGGCAGTATCTGTTCCAGTTCTTTACAGCCAGAGTTCAAATTCTGCCAAGATCAACTTTGCCTTTCATCCTTCAGGGATCGAAACAAAAACCATACTAATCAAGTACTGGAGTTGACTTTCCCTTTCCTTAAATTGTTGACTCAGTATCTAAATTAAAAATCATTGAATTGGCAGTATCGGTAGAGGGTCGGATGCCATGCTTTGATGCATAGAGTTACGGCCCTTGCCATTCTAAGTTCAAATCCCACCGAGGTTAACTTTGCTTTTCATCCTTATGGGGTCGATAAAATAAAGTACCAGTATTGTACTGGGTAATTGCTGGCCTTGTGCCAATAGTAGAAACAATTATTTTGAAGGTAGTGATGGTCGTGGTGATGATGGCGGTGGGTTAATGGAATATATATCTTTTAGTTTCATCCTTTTATTACTTCACATTCTGTCAAAGTTAATTTACTGTTCATCTGTCAGCCATCAATAGAATAAATACAAGGAACAGTATTAAGAGCTGGAGTTGATTTAATCCACCAAACCTTTCTTCCAAAGTTTGTGGCTTTGTCATAATGACAGAAACCATTATTAATTATTATTCAGGTGCAAGATGGCAAAAGTGGAGAATCATCATCATCATTTAACGTCTGCCTTCCCTGCTAGCATGGGTTGAGTGAATCTACATAAACCACTCAGTACTAAGGCAGGTTTACTGACCATCCAGACAGGCCAAGGGGTCTGTGTCCTAACTTATGTATGGGCATATTTTGTTGTGTGTTTTGTCACCAACTCTTTGTTTGGGGTTTAAAACATTCCAAGGTCTACTCAACCATTTATCTTTCTAACAAGTACCAGTAAACAAGTACCAGTAAACTAGTGTATGTGTTTAGCAGACCAAAAATAGCCAGTCATATGTAGCAGTCCTATGTGACCATCGTGTATCGGCATAAGGCAAATAAGTAGAAAGTGGCTTTTCAAGGCTCACAGTTATTTAAATATATCTTTATTGCTATTTTCATCAATTTCATCATAGATAATTTGCTACAGTATTTATATTAACAGTTTCAATTAATTCTGCAAAATCAGTGGTGTCAAAATGTAAATAACACATCTTTCTCATCTGATGTATAAGTTTGTCTTGAAATCAGTGCTAATGCAGAGTGGAGTCAAACTATTAATCTAAATTTTAAACATTATGAAAATGGAAATTTTCAAAGTTAAATGTGTATATATATATATATATATATATATATGTGTATGTATGTGTGTGTGTGTGTGTGTTTGTTTTTTCTCCAAAATGGCTGACATGTGTTTTTTTACAAAAAATCTTTTTCCATCCCTTCCTTTTCTCACTTTCTACTTTTCTATTTCTTCTTTTATTTCTCATTCTATATTCTGATGAAAGACTAGTGTCCGAAATGTAAAGACTCTTTTTTCTACTATATCAAGCATTAAACTGACTAGCAGAAAAACCGCCCCTTGGCAGAAAAAAAACGCTAATATATATGCTTATAGATATGATATGTAAATTTAAAAGTAAATTGACAATATCTTCTTCTTCACCCACATATTTCTGAGAAGGTCATGGGGCAGAGTTTTCCAGTTAATCTGCCAGAAGCAAACATCTCTAACTGATCCAGCTGGATCCCAAAGCGTGACCAGCCAAGCTCATGGATGTTATCCAATTATTTTGCTCGGGGTCAACCTCTGGGTCTCTTGCTGGTTGGTTTTGCCAGTAAAATCTGTCCAGCGATTCTTTCCTGAGACATTCTAACCACATGCCTATAGTATCAGAGTTGTGATCTCTCAATCCGGAGAAGTAGCGGCTCTACCAGGAGTGACTCTGGTCTCTGACCTATGCCCTTTATCGAGTAACGTTACTCCGAAGACCCTTCTGAGAAACCCCATTTCTGCCATTTGTATTTGCAATTGTATTCTTTCGGTCAAGATTCACGACCCTCAGTAAGGGTTAGCAGAAATACCAGGAAGACAGCGAGTTTGCCTTTTACACCAACCTCCCTTCTTCTAATTACTGAATGCTGAGGCTGGCACATTACTGCATCAGCTTTTGCAATTATTGCACTTAATTCAGCCTCCTTTCTTCCATCACTCATGATACTTGAACTTCTCTACCTGCTTCAGTGGAACTCCTTCACATGTATATAAATTTGAGCGACTTCTGTCCATCCATCCATCACAAAATGTGTGTGTGTTTGTGTGAATGTATGTGTGTGTAAAAGGAAGGAAGGGGATACACACATATATGTCTCTAACTTAAAAACGGTGACACATACACACACACATATATATATATGACTCATACACACACATATATATGACACACACACACACATATATATATATATAACACACACACGTCTCTAATTTAAGAATGCCGTCAAACACAGGCTGTTCTATTACCACTGATTTTGAAACCATCTAGGTTGTCGAGAATTGATGGGAAAAGACCTGATGGTCTTACCCTGTGATCCTGGTCAAGATGCAGATGCCTTGTCTGGGACATCTCAGTTAGTGACTCTTTTGCTTCTTCCCACATCCTGGATGCAGCAGTAAGGGTGAGAGCCCCAGCATCCGCAGCTGAACAGAACAAAATTTAAAATATTGTGATCTGTTGGCTAACTACATTTTCCAGCCTGTGGCATTCGTGACGTTTGGGGAAGTCGGGCTACTGACTGCGAGATTTTTATAGTTACTGGCGGCTTGCCAAACAGAGGTAACTGGTGATGCTTGTGAGGACACTTGGTTGTTCCAGCACCTCAGCCTCGCCTTCACCCCAGGCAATACTGTGAGTCTACTGGCTTGCCTAAAAAATTATTAGAGACGTTTCCCAGTGCTCCCCACGATATTGGTATCTTTTGCTCTGGTAATAGCTCGTTTTTCCACCCCTTTCTCCTGCCTTTTGTTGTATGTGGTTCTAGATGTATGTATTACCTGCTTGTGTGTTGTATGTGTTCCTAGATATGCGTATTACCTACTTGTGTGTTGTATGTGGTCCTAGATGTATGTATTACCTGCTTGTGTGTTGTACGTGGTCCTAGATGTGTGTATTACCTGCTTGTAATGTATGTATACGCGTGCATGTACACATACGCACACACATACACGTCAGCGCGTTGAAAAACATCCTAATCTCTTCATTTCTCCCCCCCCCTCTAATAAATATTATTCGTCGCGCCACTGATTCTCCGTCTCTCATTAGATATTATACTCTGCTCTGTAAAAGCATTAAGTGCTCAAACGGCATACCTCTTACGGATGCTCTAAGCATCCCACACCAATTATATATATATATATATATATATATATATATATATATATACATATATGTGTATATATATATATATATATATATATATATATATATATAAAGATACAGAGCATAGCGTTGTTTTGAAAATTAGCTTTGTTTACAAACAGCGGAAGTTCTATTTCACTATCTATTTGTATATATATATATATATCTGTCACATATGCAACAAGGAACATTGCCGTTTTATCCAATTCGACATCAATAACTGCTACTCCTCCATCACTTTACCACTTCTCCTTAGAGCTATCAATTTCGCTAAAGCGCTCACGGTGGTTAAGGATTTCGAAGTTGGTGTCATCCTCAATGCCTGTAAGTCGGTGATTAATTTCGACGACTCTATTTGGATAAAAAAATCTAATAGTACCCCATTCAACGTGAGTATGGGCGCCAGCGATTCTGCGTAGGTTACTGATCTTATCGGCCTTTTCCTTCTTTTCTCAATCAAGGAAGAATTCCCCAACATGGGCGGTGTTTTGTACAGTGATGATGGTCTTTTGACCATGACTAAGTGCGGCCCACGTGCTTGCGACAGGTTCAGAAAAGAACTCACAGCCTTCTTTAAAGGCTTCAACCTCTCCATACAGGTTGAGACCAACCTCTCGGTCGTTAATTACTTCGACATTATCCTCAATTTGTCGAATGGCTTGTATTACCCGTATAGAAAGCCGAATGATATACTTAATTACATAAGTAAGCATTCTAACCATCCTGCCAGCATAACCAATAATCTGGTAAGAAACATTTCTTTGAAGCTTTCCCGTCTATCTACAAATGAGCATATTTTCACCGACCATTCCACATATTACAATGAAGCTCTTGCTCGGAGTGGATTTGGCGATAAGGTAGCTTATACAGAGTACGAGAATAGACCTAGGAAAAATAGATCCCAACGCATTATATGGTATAATCCACTATCTAATATGGAGGTAGCCACACCATTAGCTAAGATGTTTCTCTCCCTTATTATGAAGCATTTCCCCCCAGCACATAAATATAGTAACATTTTTAATAGAAATACCATTAAAATTTCTTACTCTACGACTCTTACCCTTGCACATAACATCAGAGCTTCAAATTTAGCTAAATTACATAGCCGTAGTAACACGTGCAATCCTGTAGTTAGTACTAACTGTAATTGTAGGAATCGGGTTGACTGCCCCCTATCCAGGAAATGCCACTGGGATATCCTAGCTAAGGCTAGATTGTATAACGGAAATAAAAGATCATGTGACCTCTGCGCCGCTGAGGCCCAGGAAATACTCTACGCCAAAGACCACACTTTAAACAAAAAATCTGAGGCAATTTTGGCTTGTAAACATAAATTGCACAAAACCTTCCTGTATTACAGCCCCACATTATCCCCTAACGGATAGTACGAACTATACGCAGATATTTTACGTCTTGATGTGGTAGCTAAGTATATGTTATATTTATACCATTACTTATTTGTATAGGTAAGTATATATATACCTGTATGTTTTGTGAAGGTACGTATACTTTCTCGTACGTATATTTGCTTGTATATGTTATGGCGTATAGTTTATACATACTGGTACATGTGCATTTGGTTATGTGTATACGTGAGTTTTGCGTCTGTGTGAGTAGGCGGGTTCGTACGTATGTAGGGTGTGTGTATATGTGTACTTTGTGTTTTGGTTGATGTACGTCCGCGAACATATGTGTTTTTATATGTAGGTATGTGTGTGCGCGCGTTATATACGTATTTATGTGTGTATATTTATATACATTTATTTAATTATGTATACATGCACACACACATATATATATATATATATTTTTTTTATTATAGTAATAATAATAAATTTGAAGAATAAAATCCAAAGATAAGGATAAATATATATCAAATATATAAAAACCGTAGAGCAAATAGAGTTTCAGAAGATCCATTAAGGGTGAAAGCAGCGATTCTTTGCTTAAACTTTAATCTGTTATTTTAATAAATATATATTTTTATGTGTATTTGGTGTATACGTTCGTATGTGTGCGGGTACAGTCGTGGGGTAGGTTCTGTATGTACGTGCGTGTTTTTTTTTGTGTACGTGCCTGTATTTACATACCCATGTCGAGTGTTTTCGCGTATGCTTGTGTATCTACGTATATGGATGTATATATTTAATTTCAATTACCTCTGTATTTTATTTACTTTATTCTTAACTCTGAAGACGAGAATCATTCGGTTTCCTAAATAGAATTTTAGTCTACGACTTCAGTTATACCATTTACGTGGTGTTGTCTTTGCGTGTAATTGTTTCACGCTCCACAAAATGACGTATTATCTTCGTTTTTTTTCGTTCTTTGCCAGGGAACGTCCCCACGAACCAAACTATCGTCTTCCTGTCTTCCTTCGGTTACAACGTTTGTTGAAATATTTACTTCTGCGTTCACAGATTGACTTTTTTAATTTCAGAAGATCCCGTTAAGGGTGAAAGCAGCGATTCTTTGCTTAAACTTTAATCTGTTATTTTAAAATAAATATATATATATATATAAATGTAAGTATGTATGTATACGTACATACATATATGTATACAGACGTACAGTAGCATGCATATATATATACATACAGGTACAGATATATATATGTACGTATCAGTTTAGCGGACGTTTATTATAACGCCCGCTTTGTCCGTTTGTAAACAAACGGACAGCCTGATTTATGCCGTACGGTGTTAAGGCAACCACGTCACCTTTTTGTTCAACACTGACACAGGAACGATGTACTAGTTTCAAGCTTCTTAGCTATCATCAGCACCGTATACCCTTCTGCCAGATGGTTGAACGTTCGAAAGTATATACTTTCCTTATGAAAATTAACGGCTGAGCAGCCTAATTTGCATATCGAGTGAGTTCAGTCGGCCAGGGGTACCGAAAACGATAAGTTGTAAAAGAATGAAACGTCCACTAAACTGATACGTACATATATATATGTGTACCTGTATGTATATATATATATATATATATATATATATATATATATATATATATATATGCATGCTACTGTACGTCTGTATATATATATATGTATGTACGTATATACATACTTACATTTAAGTAAGTGCCGTACTAAGAGTGAGAAATGAAATTTCGTTTCATTCTTTTACAACTTATATATATATATATTTATATATATATATATGGCGGTGGTGGTGGCAATACACTGGAAGTATTGAAATTTGAATCTTTTAAAAGAAGTGAATCTTGAAATATGCAATAAAATTATTTATGATTAATCATTTCTTACGGGATTTAGTGGATAAATTATGTAATATTCACTCATTAGCTATTCAAAGTAATCCAACTTATTTTACTAACGGGATTACAAAATATATTCTGGAGGCTGTCTCGCACTCCTCACTTTATTATAGTTAAGATATATTCATTCATTGTACTGTGTTGTTTGCTTTGGTAATTCTCTTGTTCATTATAGTCATCCACTCTTGTTCATTATAGTCCTCCACTCTTGTTCATTATAGTCCTCCGCTCTTGTTCATTATAGTCCTCCACTCTTGTTCATTATAGTCCTCCACTCTTTTTCATGATAGTCCTCCACTCTTGATCATTATCGTCCTCCACTCTTGATCATTATAGTCCTCCACTCTTGATCATTATAGTCCTCCACTCTTATTCATTATAGTCCTCCAGTCTTCTTCATTATAGTCCTACACTCTTGTTCATTATAGTCCTCCACTCTTGTTCCTTATAGTCCTCAACTCTTGTTCATTATAGTAGTTCACTCTTGTACATTATAGTCCTCCGCTCTTGTTCATTATAGTCCTCTGCTCTTGTTCATTATAGTAGTCTGTTCTTGTTCATTATAGTCCTCCACTCTTGTTCATTATAGTCCCCCACTCTTGTTCATTATAGTCCTCCACTCTTGTTCATTATAGTCCTCCAGTCTTGTTCATTATAGTCCTCCACTCTTGTTCATTATAACCCTCCACTCTTGTTCATTATAGTCCTGCACTCTTGTTGATTGAAGTACTCTGCTCTTGTTCATTAGAGAACTCTGCTCTTGTTCATTATAGTCCTGCACTCTTGTTCATTATAGTCCTCCGCTCTTGTTCATTATAGTCCTCCGCTCATGTTCATTATAGTCCTCCGCTTTTGTTCATTATAGTCATCCAGTCTTGTTCATTATAGTCCTCTGCTTTTGTTCATTATAGTCCTCCGCTCTTGTTCATTATAGTCCTCCACTCTTGTTCATTATAGTCATCCAGTCTTGTTCATTATAGTCCTCCACTCTTGTTCATTATAACCCTCCACTCTTTTTCATTATAGTCCTCCGCTCTTGTTCATTATAGTCCTCCACTCTTGTTCATTATAGTCATCCAGTCTTGTTCATTATAGTCCTCCACTCTTGTTCATTATAACCCTCCACTCTTTTTCATTATAGTCCTCCACTCTTGTTCATTATAGTCCTCCAGTCTTGTTCATTATAGTCCTCCGCTCTTCTTCATTATAGTCCTCAGCTCTTGTTCATTATAGTACCCCGCTCTTGTTAATTATAGTCCTCCGCTCTTGTTCATTATAGTCCTCCGCTCTTGTTCATTACAGTCCTCCAGTCTTGTTCATTATAGTCCTCTGCTTTTGTTCATTATAGTCCTCCGCTCTTGTTCATTATAGGCCTCCGCTCTTGTTCATTATAGTCCTCCGCTTTTGTTCATTATAGTCATCCAGTCTTGTTCATTATAGTCCTCTGCTTTTGTTCATTATAGTCCTCCGCTCTTGTTCATTATAGTCCTCCACTCTTTTTCATTATAGTCCTCCAGTCTTGTTCATTATAGTCCTCCACTCTTGTTCATTATAACCCTCCACTCTTTTTCATTATAGTCCTCCGCTCTTTTTCGTTATAGTCCTCTGCTCTTGTACATTATAGTCCTCCGCTCTTGTTCATTATAGTCCTCTAGTCTTGTACATCATAGTCCTCCGCTCTTTTTTATTATAGTCTTCCGCTCTTGTTCATTATAGTCCCCCACTGTTGTTCATTATAGTCCTCTGCTCTTATACATTATAGACCTCCAGTCTTGTTCATTATAGTCATCAGCTCTTGTTCATTATAGTCCTCGACTCTTGTTCATTATAGTCCTCCACACTTGTTCATTATAGTCCTCCACTCTGTTTCATTATAGTGCCCTTCTCCTGTTCATTATAGTCCTCCGCTCTTGTTCATTATAGTCCCCTAATCTTGTACATTATAGTCCTCCGCTCTTGTTCCTTATAGTCCTCCGCTCTTGTTCATTATAGTCCTCAGCTCCTGTTAATTATAGTCCTTCGCTCTTGTTAATTATAGTCCTCCGCTCTTGTTCATTATAGTCCTCCGCTCTTGGTAATTATAGTCCTTCGCGCTTGTTCATTATAGTCCTCCGCTCTTGTTCATTATAGTCCTCCGCTCTTGTTAATTATAGTAATTCGCTCTTGTTAATTATAGTCCTCCGCTCTTGTTCATTATAGTCCTCCGCTCTTGTTTATTATAGTCCTCCGCTCTTGTTCATTATAGTCCTCCACGCTTGTTCATTATAGTCCTCCATGCTTGTTCATTATAGTCCTCCGCTCTTGTTAATTATAGTAATTCGCTCTTGTTAATTATAGTCCTCCGCTCTTGTTCATTATAGTCCTCCGCTCTTGTTCATTACAGTCCTCCGCTCTTGTTCATTATAGTCCTCCATGCTTGTTCATTATAGTCCTCGGCTCTTGTTCATTATAGTCCTCCGCTCTTGTTCATTATAGTCCTCCACTCTTGTTCATTATAGTAGTCCACTCTTGTTCATTATACTCCTCCGCTCTTGTTCATTATAGTCCTCCACGCTTGTTCATTATAGTCCTCCACTCTTGTTCATTATAGTCCTCCGCTCTTGTTCATTATAGTACCCCACTCTTGTTCATTATAGTCTTCCACTCTTGTTCATTATAGTAGTCCACTATTGTTCATTATAGTCCTCCACGCTTGTTCATTATAGTAGTCCACTCTTGTTCATTATAGTACTCCGCTCTTGTTCATTATAGTCCTCCACTTTTGTTAATTATAGTCCTCCGCTCTTGTTCATTATAGTCCTCCGCTCTTGTTCATTATAGTCCTCCGCTCTTGTTCATTACAGTCCTCCGCTCTTGTTCATTATAGTCCTCGGCTCTTGTTCATTATAGTCCTGCAGTCTTGTTCATTATAGTCCTCCGCTCTTGTTCATTATAGTCCTCCGCTCTTGTTCATTATAGACCTACGTTCTTGTACATTATAGTCTCCAGTCTTGTTCATTATAGTCGTCCACTCTTGTTCATTATAGTCCTCCGTTCTTGTTCATTATAGTCCTACACTCTTGTTCATTATAGTCCTGAACTCTTGTTCATTATAGTAGTCCACTCATGTACATTAGAGTCCTCCACTCATGTACATTAGAGTCCTCCGCTCTTGTTCATTATAGCCCTCCACTCTTGTTCATTATAGTCCTCCGCTCTTGTTCATTATAGTCCTCCGTTCTTGTTCATTATAGTCCTCCGCTCTTGATCATTATCGTCCTCCACTCTAGTTTAAGATAGTCCTCTACTCTTGATCATTATCGTCCTCCACTCTTGATCATTATAGTCCTCCACTCTTATTCATTATAGTCCTCCAGTCTTGTTCATTATAGTCCTCCGCTCTTGTTCATTATAGTCCTCCGCTCTTGTTCATTATAGTCCTGAACTCTTGTTCATTATAGTAGTCCACTCATGTACATTAGAGTCCTCCACTCATGTACATTAGAGTCCTCCGCTCTTGTTCATTATAGCCCTCCACTCTTGTTCATTATAGTCCTCCGCTCTTGTTCATTATAGTCCTCCGTTCTTGTTCATTATAGTGCTCCGCTCTTGTTCATTATAGTCCTCAGCTCTTGTTCATTATAGTCCTCCACTCTTGTTCATTATAGTCCTCCACTCTTGTTCATTATTGTCCTCCGCTCTTGTTCATTATAATCCTCCAGTCTTGGTCATTATAGTCCGCAACTCTTGTACATTATATTCCTCCGCTCTTGTTTATTATAGTCCCCCAGTCTTGTTCATTATAGCCCTCCATTCTTGTTCATTATAGTCCTCCACTCTTGTTCATTATAGTCATCCGCTGTTGTTCATTATAGTCCGCCACTCCTGTTCATTATAGTTCTCCGCTCTTGTTAAATACAGTCCTCCGCTGTTGTTCATTATAGTCCTCCGCTGTTGTTCATTATAGTCCTCTGCTCTTGTACATTATAGTCCTCCGCACTTGTTCATTATAGTCCTCCGCTCTTTTTCGTTATAGTCCTCTGCTCTTGTACATTATAGTCCTCCGCTCTTATTCATTATAGTCCTCTAGTCTTGTACATCATAGTTCTCCGCTCTTTTTCATTATAGTCTTACGCTCTTGTTCATTATAGTCCTCCGCTGTTGTTCATTATAGTCCTCTGCTATTGTACGTTATAGACCTCCAGTCTTGTTCATTATAGTCCTCAGCTCTTGTTCATTATAGTCCTCCACTCTTGTTCATTATAGTCCTCCACACTTGTTCATTACAGTCCTCCACTCTGTTTCATTATAGTCCTCTTCTCCTGTTCATTATAGTCCTCCACTCTTGTTCATTATAGTCCTCTAGTCTTGTACATTATAGTCCTCCGCTCTTGTTCCTTATAGTCCTCAGCTCTTGTTCATTATAGTCCTCCACTCTTGTTCATTATAGTCCTCCACACTTGTTCATTACAGTCCTCCACTCTGTTTCATTATAGTCCTCTTCTCCTGTTCATTATAGTCCTCCACTCTTGTTCATTATAGACCTCTAGTCTTGTTCATTATAGTCCTCCGCTCTTGTTAATTATAGTCCTCCGCTCTTGTTCATTATAGTCCTCCACTCTTGGTAATTATAGTCCTCCGCGCCTGTTCATTATATTCCTCCGCTCTTGTTCATTATAGTCCTCCGCTCTTGTTAATTATAGTAATTCGCTCTTGTTAATTATAGTCCTCCGCTCTTGTTCATTATAGTCCTCCGCTCTTGTTCATTATAGTCCTCCGCTCTTGTTCATTATTGTCCTCCACTCTTGTTCATTATAGTCTTCCGCTCTTGTGCATTATAGTCCTCCGCTCTTGTTCATTATAGTCCTCCGCGCTTGTTCATTATAGTCCTCCGCTCTTGTTCATCATAGTCCTCCGCGCTTGTTCATTATACTCCTCCGGACTTGTTGATTATAGTACGCCGCTCTGGTTCATTATAGTCCTCCGCTCTTGTTCATTACAGTCCTCCGCTCTTGTTCATTATAGTCCTCCACGCTTGTTCATTATAGACCTCCACGCTTGTTCATTATAGACCTCCACGCTTGTTCATTATAGTCCTCGGCTCTTGTTCATTATAGTCCTCCGCTCTTGTTCATTATAGTCCTCCACTCTTGTTCATTATAGTAGTCCACTCTTGTTCATTATAGTCCTCCGCTCTTGTTCATTATAGTCCTCCACGCTTGTTTATTATAGTCCTCCACTCTTGTTCATTATAGTCCTCCGCTCTTGTTCATTATAGTACCCCACTCTTGTTCATTATAGTCTTCCACTCTTGTTCATTATAGTAGTCCACTCTTGTTCAATATAGTCCTCCGCTCCTGTTCATTATAGCCCTCCTCTCTTGTTCATTATAGTCCTCCACTCTTGTTCATTATAGTACTCCGCTTTTGTTAATTATAGTCCTCCGCTCTTGTTCATTATAGTCCTCCGCTCTTGTTCATTATAGTCCTCCGCTCTTGTTCATTACAGTCCTCCGCTCTTGTTCATTATAGTCCTCCGCTCTTGTTCATTATAGTCCTCCAGTCTTGTTCATTATAGTCCTCCGCTCTTGTTCATTATAGTCCTCCGCTCTTGTTCATTATAGACCTACGTTCTTGTACATTATAGTCCCCCGCTCTTGTTCATTATAGTCCTCCGCTCTTGTTCATTATAGACCTACGTTCTTGTTCATTATAGTCCTCCATTCTTGTACATTCTTGTCCACCGCTCTTGTTCATTATAGACCTCCAGTCTTGTTCATTATAGTCCTCCACTCTTGATCATTATAGTCCTCCACTCTTATTCATTATAGTCCTCCAGTCTTGTTCATTATCGTCCTCCGCTCTTGTTCATTATAGTCCTCTGCTCTTGTTCATTATAGTCCTCAACTCTTGTTCATTACAGTCCACTGCTCTTGTTCATTATAGACCTCCAGTCTTGTTCATTATAATCCTCCACTCTTGATCATTATAGTCCTCCACTCTTATTCATTATAGTCCTCCAGTCTTGTTCATTATCGTCCTCCGCTCTTGTTCATTATAGTCATCCGCTCTTGTTCATTATAGTCCTCCGTTCTTGTTCATTATAGTGCTCCGCTCTTGTTCATTATAGTCCTCCGCTCTTGTTCATTATAGTCCTCCACTCTTGTTCATTATAGTCCTCCGCTCTTGTTCATTATTGTCCTCCGCTCTTGTTCATTATAATCCTCCAGTCTTGGTCATTATAGTCCGCAACTCTTGTACATTATATTCCTCTGCTCTTGTTTATTATAGTCCCCCAGTCTTGTTCATTATAGCCCTCCACTCTTGTTCATTATAGTCCTCCACTCTTGTTCATTATAGTCCTCCGCTGTTGTTCATTATAGTCCTCCGTTCCTGTTCATTATAGTACTCCGCTCTTGTTAAATACAGTCCTCCGCTGTTGTTCATTATAGTCCTCTAGTCTTGTACATCATAGTTCTCCGCTCTTTTTCATTATAGTCTTCCGCTCTTGTTCATTATAGTCCTCCGCTGTTGTTCATTATAGTCCTCTGCTCTTGTACATTATAGACCTCCAGTCTTGTTCATTATAGTCCTCAGCTCTTGTTCATTATAGTCCTCCACTCTTGTTCATTATAGTCCTCTTCTCCTGTTCATTATTGTCCTCCGCTCTTGTTCATTATAGTCCTCCAGTCTTGTTCATTATAGTCCTCCGCTCTTGTTCATTATAGTCCTCCGCTCTTGTTCATTATAGACCTACGTTCTTGTACATTATAGTCCCCTGCTCTTGTTCATTATAGTCCTCCATTCTTGTACATTCTCGTCCTCCGCTCTTGTTCATTATAGACCTCCAGTCTTGTTCATTATAGTCCTCCACTCTTGTTCATTATAGTCCTCCACTCTTGTTCATTATAGTCCTCCACTCTGTTGCATTATAGTCCTCTTCTCCTGTTCATTATAGCCCTCCACTCTTGTTCATTATAGTCTAGAATATTGTTCATTATAGTCCTCCGCTCCTGTTCATTATAGTCCTCCGCTCTTTTTCATTATAGTCCTCAACTCTTGTTCATTATAGTCCTCCGCTCTTGTGCATTATAGTCCTCCACTCTTGTTCATTATAGTCCTCCACTCTTGATCATTATAGTCCTCCACTCTTGTTCATTATAGTCCTCCAGTCTCGGTCATTATACTCCTCCACTCTTGTTCATTATAGTCCTCCGCTCTTGTTCATTTTAGTCTTCCAGACTTGTTCATTATAGTCCTGTAGTCTTGTACATTATACTCCTCCGCTCTTGTTAATTATAGTCCTCCGCTCATGTTCATTATAGTCCTCCCCTCTAGTTAATTATAATCCTTCGCTCTTGTTAATTATAGTCTTCTGCTCTTGTTCATTATAGTCCTCCAGTCTTCTTCATCATAGTCCTCCAGTCTTGTTCATTATAGTCCTCCGCTCTTGTTCATTATAGTCCTCCGCTCTTGTTAATTATAGTCCTCCGCTCATGTTCATTATAGTCCTCCCCTCTAGTTAATTATAATCCTTCGCTCTTGTTAATTATAGTCTTCTGCTCTTGTTCATTATAGTCCTCCAGTCTTCTTCATCATAGTCCTCCAGTCTTGTTCATTATAGTCCTCCGCTCTTGTGAATTATAGTCCTCCGCCCTTGTTCATTATAGTCCCCCGCTCTTGTTCATTATAGTCCTCCGCTCTTGTGAATTATAGTCCTTCACTCTTGTTAATTATAGTCCTCCGCTCTTGTTCATTATAGTCCTCCGCTCTTGTTAATTATAATCCTTCGCTCTTGTTAATCATAGTCTTCTGCTCTTGTTCATTATAGTCCTCCAGTCTTCTTCATCATAGTCCTCCAGTCTTGTTCATTATAGTCCTCCGCTCTTGTTCATTATAGTCCTCCGCTCTTGTTCATTATAGTCCTGAACTCTTGTTAATTACAGTCCACCGCTCTTGTTCATCATAGTCCTCCAGTCTTGTTCATTATAGTCCTCCGTTCTTGTTCATTATAGCCCTCCACTCTTGTTCATTATAGTCCTCCGATCTTGTTCATTATAGTCCTCTGCTCTTGTTCAGTATTGTCCTCCGCTCTTGTTCCTTATAGTCCTCCGCTCTTGTTCATTATAGTCCTCCAGTCTTGTTCATTATAGTCCTCCGCTCTTGTTCATTATAGTCCTCCGCTCTTGTTCATTATAGACCTCCGTTCTTGTACATTATAGTCCCCCGCTCTTGTTCATTATAGTCCTCCGCTCTTGTTCATTATAGTCCTCTGTTCTTGTACCTTCTTGTCCTCCGCTCTTGTTCATTATAGACCTCCTGTCTTGTTCATTATAGTCCTCAGCTCTTGTTCATTATAGTCCTCCACTCTTGTTCATTATAGTCCTCCGCTCTTGTTCATTATAGTCCTCCACTCTGTTTCATTATAGTCCTCTTCTCCTATTCATTATAGACCCCACTCTTGTTCATTATAGTCTGAACTCTTGTTCATTATAGTCCTCCACTCTTGTTCATTATAGTCCTCCACTCTTGATCATTATAGTCCTCCATTCTTGATCATTATATTCCTCCACTCATGTTCATTATAGTCCTCCGCTCTTGTTCATTATAGTCCTCTGCTCTTGTACATTATAGTCCTCCGCTCTTGTTCATTATAGTCCTCCGCTCTTGTTCATTATAGTCCTCCGCTCTTGTACATTATAGTCCTCCGCTCTTGTTCATTATAGTCCTGTAGTCTTGTACATTATAGTCCTCCGCTCTTGTTCATTATAGTCCTCTACTCTTGTTCCTTATAGTCCCCCGCTCTTATTCATTATAGTCCTCCACCCTTGTTCATTATAGTCCTCCGCTCTTGTTCACTATAGTCCTCTGCTCTTGTTTATTATGTCCTCCGCTCTTGTTCATTATAGTCCCCCACGCTTGTTTATTATAGTCCTCCACTCTTGTTCATTATAGTACTCCGCTCTTGTTCATTATAGTACCCCGCTCTTGTTCATTATAGTCTTCCACTCTTGTTCATTATTGTCCTCAACTCTTGTACATTATAGTCCTCCGCTCTTGTTTATTATAGACCTCCGGTCTTGTTCATTATAGTCCTCCGATCTTGTTCATTATAGTCCTCCGATCTTGCTCATTATAGTCCTCCGATCTTGTTCATTATAGTCCTCCGCTCTTGTTCATTATAGTCCTCCGCTCTTGTTCATTATAGTCCTCCGGTCTTGTACATTATAGACCTCCGCTCTTGTTCATTATAGACCTCCAGTCTTGTTCATTATAGTCCTCCGCCCTTGTTCATTATAGTCCTCCGATCTTGTTCATTATACTCCTCCGCTCTTGATCATTTAAGTCCTCTGCTCTTGTTCATTATAGTCCTTCCCTCTTGTTCATTATAGTCCTCCATTCTT
Organism: Eledone cirrhosa; assembly: GCA_964016885.1. Classification (NCBI taxonomy): domain Eukaryota; kingdom Metazoa; phylum Mollusca; class Cephalopoda; order Octopoda; family Eledonidae; genus Eledone; species Eledone cirrhosa. The sequence goes on from CAXHJY010000129.1 coordinate 16,198, forward strand.
GTACATTCTTGTCCTCCGCTCTTGTTCATTATAGACCTCTAGTCTTGTTCATTATAGTCCTCAGCTCTTGTTCATTATAGTCCTCCACTCTTGTTCATTATAGTCCTCCACTCTTGTTCATTATAGACCTCCACTCTTGTTCATCATAGTCCTCTACTCATGTTCATTATAGTCCTCCGCTCTTGTTCATTATAGTCCTCCGCGCTTGTTCATTATATTCCTCCGCTCTTGTTCATTATAGTCCTCTAGTCTTGTACATTATAGTCCTCCGCTCTTGTTCATTATAGTCCTCCGCTCTTGTGCATTATAGTCCTCCGCTCTTGTTCATTATAGTCCTCCGCTCTTGTTCATTATAGTCCTCCGTTCTTGTACATTCTTGTCCTCCGCTCTTGTTCATTATAGACCTCTAGTCTTGTTCATTATAGTCCTCAGCTCTTGTTCATTATAGTCCTCCACTCTTGTTCATTATAGTCCTCCACTCTTGTTCATTATAGTCCTCCGCTCTTGTTCATTATAGTCCTCCGTTCTTGTACATTCTTGTCCTCCACTCTGTTTCATTATAGTCCTCTTCTCCTGTTCATCATAGCCCTCCACTCTTGTTCATTATACTCTCAACTCTTGTTCATTATAGTCCTCCACTCTTGTTCATTATAGTCCTCCACTCTTGTTCATTATACTCCTCCACTCTTGATCATTATAGTCCTCCTCTCTTGTTCATTATAGTCCTCTGCTCTTGTACATTATAGTCCTCCGCTCTTGTTCATTGCAGTCCTCCGCTCTTGTTCATTATAGTCCTCTGCTCTTGTTCATTATAGTCCTCTACTCTTGTACATTATAGTCCTCCGCTCTTGTACATTATAGTCCTCCGCTCTTGTTCATTATAGTCCTCCGCTCTTGTTCATTATAGTCCTCCGCTCTTGTTCATTATAGTCCTCCGCCCTGGTTCATTATTGTCCTCCACTGTTGTTCATTATAGTCTTCCGCTCTTATGCATTATAGTCCTCCGCTCTTGTTCATTATAGTCCTCCGCGCTTGTTCATTATGTCCTCCACTCTTGTTCATTATAGTCCTCCACGCTTGTTCATTATAGTCCTCCACTCTTGTTCATTATAGTCCTCCGCTCTTGTTCATTATAGTACCCCGCTATTGTTCATTATAGTCTTCCATTCTTGTTCATTATGGTCCTCCACTCTTGTTCATTATAGTCCTCAACTCTTGTTCATTATAGTAGTCCACTCCTGTTCATTATAGCCCTCCGCTGCTGTTCATTATAGCCCTCCACTCTTGTTCATCATAGTCCTCCACTCTTGTTCATTATAGTACTCCGCTCTTGTTAATTATAGTCCTCCGCTCTTGTTCATTATAGACCTCCGCTCTTGTTCACTACAGTCCTCCGCTCTTGTTCATTATAGTCCTCCAGTCTTGTTCATTATAGTCCTCCGCTCTTGTTCATTATAGTCCTCCGCTCTTGTTCATTATAGTCCTCCGCTCTCGTTCATTATAGTCCTCTAGTCTTGTACATTATAGTCCTCCGTTCTTGTTCCTTATAGTCTTCCGCTCTTGTTCATTATAGTCCTCTGCTCTTGTTCATTATAGTCCTCCGCTCTTGTTCATTATAGTCCTCTGTTCTTGTTCATTATTGTCCTCCACTCTTGTTCATTATAGACCTCCGTTCTTGTACATTATAGTCCTCCGCTCTTGTTCATTATAGTCCTCCGCTCTTGTTCATTATAGTCCTCCGTTCTTGTACATTCTTGTCCTCCGCTCTTGTTCATTATAGACCTCTAGTCTTGTTCATTATAGTCCTCCGCTCTTGTTCATTATAGTCCTCCGTTCTTGTACATTCTTGTCCTCCACTCTGTTTCATTATAGTCCTCTTCTCCTGTTCATCATAGCCCTCCACTCTTGTTCATTATACTCTCAACTCTTGTTCATTATAGTCCTCCACTCTTGTTCATTATAGTCCTCCACTCTTGATCATTATAGTCCTCCTCTCTTGTTCATTATAGTCCTCTGCTCTTGTACATTATAGTCCTCCGCTCTTGTTCATTGTAGTCCTCCGCTCTTGTTCATTATAGTCCTCTGCTCTTGTACATTATAGTCCTCCGCACTTGTTCATTATAGTCCTCCGCTCTTGTTCATTATAGTCCTGTAGTCTTGTACATTATAGTCCTCCGCTCTTGTTCATTATAGTCCTCTACTCTTGTTCCTTATAGTCCCCCGCTCTTATTCATTATAGTCCTCCACCCTTGTTCATTATAGTCCTCCGCTCTTGTTCACTATAGTCCTCTGCTCTTGTTTATTATGTCCTCCGCTCTTGTTCATTATAGTCCTCCACGCTTGTTTATTATAGTCCTCCACTCTTGTTCATTATAGTACTCCGCTCTTGTTCATTATAGTACCCCGCTCTTGTTCATTATAGTCTTCCACTCTTGTTCATTATTGTCCTCAACTCTTGTACATTATAGTCCTCCGCTCTTGTTTATTATAGACCTCCGGTCTTGTTCATTATAGTCCTCCGATCTTGTTCATTATAGTCCTCCGATCTTGCTCATTATAGTCCTCCAATCTTGTTCATTATAGTCCTCCGCTCTTGTTCATTATAGTCCTCCGCTCTTGTTCATTATAGTCCTCCGGTCTTGTACATTATAGACCTCCGCTCTTGTTCATTATAGACCTCCAGTCTTGTTCATTATAGTCCTCCGCCCTTGTTCATTATAGTCCTCCGATCTTGTTCATTATACTCCTCCGCTCTTGATCATTTAAGTCCTCCGCTCTTGTTCATTATAGTCCTCCGCTCTTGTTCATTATAGTCCTCCGTTCTTGTACATTCTTGTCCTCCGCTCTTGTTCATTATAGACCTCTAGTCTTGTTCATTATAGTCCTCAGCTCTTGTTCATTATAGTCCTCCACTCTAGTTCATTATAGTCCTCCACTCTTGTTCATTATAGACCTCCACTCTTGTTCATCATAGTCCTCTACTCATGTTCATTATAGTCCTCCGCTCTTGTTCATTATAGTCCTCCGCCCTTGTTCATTATATTCCTCCGCTCTTGTTCATTATAGTCCTCTAGTCTTGTGCATTATAGTCCTCCGCTCTTGTTCATTATAGTCCTCCGCTCTTGTTCATTATAGTCCTCCGCTCTTGTTCATTATAGACCTCCGTTCTTGTACATTATAGTCCTCCGCTCTTGTTCATTATAGTCCTCCGCTCTTGTTCATTATAGTCCTCCCTTCTTGTACATTCTTGTCCTCCGCTCTTGTTCATTATAGACCTCTAGTCTTGTTCATTATAGTCCTCAGCTCTTGTTCATTATAGTCCTCCACTCTTGTTCATTATAGTCCTCCACTCTTGATCATTATAGTCCTCCTCTCTTGTTCATTATAGTCCTCCGCTCTTGTTCATTATAGTCCTCCGCTCTTGTTCATTATAGTCCTCCGCTCTCGTTCATTATAGTCCTCTGCTCTTGTACATTATAGTCCTCCGCACTTGTTCATTATAGTCCTCCGCTCTTGTTCATTATTGTCCTCTACTCTTGTTCCTTATAGTCCCCCGCTCTTGTTCATTATAGTCCTCCGCACTTGTTCATTATAGTCCTCCGCTCTTGTTCATTATTGTCCTCTACTCTTGTTCCTTATAGTCCCCCGCTCTTGTTCATTATAGTCCTCCGCTCTTGTTCATTATAGTCCTGTGCTCTTGTTTATTATGTCCTCCGCTCTTGTTCATTATAGTCTTCCACTCTTGTTCATTATTGTCCTCAACTCTTGTTCATTATAGTCCTCCGCTCTTGTTTATTATAGACCTCCGGTCTTGTTCATTATAGTCCTCCGATCTTGTTCATTATAGTCCTCTGATCTTGCTCATTATAGTCCTCCGATCTTGTTCATTATAGTCCTCCCCTCTTGTTCATTATAGTCCTCCGCTCTTGTTCATTATAGTCCTCCGGTCTTGTACATTATAGACCTCCGCTCTTGTTCATTATAGACCTCCAGTCTTGTTCATTATAATCCTCCGCCCTTGTTCATTATAGTCCTCCGATCTTGTTCATTATACTCCTCCGCTCTTGATCATTTTAGTCCTCTGCTCTTGTTCATTATAGTCCTCCGCTCTTGTTCATTATAGTCCTCCGTTCTTGTACATTCTTGTCCTCCGCTCTTGTTCATTATAGACCTCTAGTCTTGTTCATTATAGTCCTCAGCTCTTGTTCATTATAGTCCTCCACTCTTGTTCATTATAGTCCTCCACTCTTGTTCATCATAGTGCTCTACTCTTGTTCATTATAGTCCTCCGCTCTTGTTCATTATAGTCCTCCGCCCTTGTTCATTATATTCCTCCGCTCTTGTTCATTATAGTCCTCTAGTCTTGTACATTATAGTCCTCCGCTCTTGTTCATTATAGTCCTCTGCTCTTGTACATTATAGTCCTCCGCTCTCGTTCATTATATTCCTGTAGTCTTGTACACTATAGTCCTCCAGTCTTGTACATTATAGTCCTCCGCTCTTGTTCATTATAGTCCTCCGCTCTTGGTAATTATAGTCCTTCGCTCTTGTTAATTATAATCCTTCAATCTTGTTAATTATAGTCCTCCGCTCTTGTTCATTATAGTGCTCAACTCTTGTTCATTATAGTACTCCGCTCGTGTTAATTATAGTCCTCCGCTCTTGTTCATTATAGTCCTCTGCTCTTGTACATTATAGTCCTCTGCTCTCGTTCATTAAATTCATGCGCTCTTGTTCATCATAGTCCTCCAGTCTTGTACATTATAGTCCTCCGCTCTTGTTCACTGTACTCCTCCACTCTTGTTCATTATAGTCCTCCGATCTTGTTCATTATAGTCCTCTGCCGGTGTTCATTATAGTCCTCCGCTCTTGTTAATTATAGTCCTCCGCTCTTGTTCATTATAGTCCTCCGCTCTTATTCATTATAGTCCTCTGCTCTTGTACATTATAATCCTCCGCTCTTGTTAATTATAGTATTCCGCTCTTGTTCATTATAGTCCTCCGCTCTTGTTTATTATAGTCCTCCGCTCTTGTTCATTATAGTCCTCCGCTCTTGTTTATTATAGTCCTCCGCTCTTGTTCATTATAGTCCTCCCCGCTTGTTCATTATAGTCCTTCGCTCCTGTTCATTATAGTTATCCGCTCTTGTTCATTATAGTCCTCCACTCTTGTTCATTATAGTCCTCCGCTCTTGTTAATTGTAATCCTCCCCTCTTGTTCATTATAGTCCTCCACGCTTGTTCATTATAGTCCTCCACTCTTGTTCATTATAGTCCTCGGCTCTTGTTCATTATAGTACCCAGCTCTTGTTCATTATAGCCTTCCACTCTTGTTCATTATAGTCCTCCAGTCTTCTTCATTATAGTCCTCCAATCTTGTTTATTATACTCCTCCGCTCTTGTTCATTATAGTCCTCCGCTCTTGTTCATTATAGTCCTCCCCGCTTGTTCATTATAGTCCTTCGCTCCTGTTCATTATAGTTATCCGCTCTTGTTCATTATAGTCCTCCACTCTTGTTCATTATAGTCCTCCGCTCTTGTTAATTGTAGTCCTCCCGTCTTGTTCATTATAGTCCTCCACGCTTGTTCATTATAGTCCTCCACTCTTGTTCATTATAGTCCTCGGCTCTTGTTCATTATAGTACCCAGCTCTTGTTCAATATAGCCTTCCACTCTTGTTCATTATAGTAGTCCACCGTTGATCATTATAGTCCTCCGCTCCTGTTCATTATAGCCCTCCACTCTTGTTCATTATAGTCCTCCACTCTTGTTCATTATAGTCCTCCGCTCTTGTTCATTATAGTACTCCGCTCTTGTTAATTATAGTCCTCCGCTCTTGTTCATTATAGTCCTCCGCTCTTGTTCATTATAGTCCTCCGTTCTTGTACATTCTTGTCCTCCGCTCTTGTTCATTATAGACCTCTAGTCTTGTTCATTATAGTCCTCAGCTCTTGTTCATTATAGTCCTCCATTCTTGTTCATTATAGTCCTCCACTCTTGTTCATTATAGTCCTCCACTCTTGTTCATCATAGTCCTCCACTCTGTTTCATTATAGTCCTCTTCTCCTGTTCATCATAGCCCTCCACTCTTGTTCATTATAGTCTCAACTCTTGTTCATTATAGTCCTCCACTCTTGATCATTATAGTCCTCCACTCTTGATCATTATAGTCCTCTACTCTTGTTCATTATAGTCCTCCTCTCTTGTTCATTATAGTCCTCTGCTCCTGTACATTATAGTCCTCCGCTCTTGTTCAATATAGTCCTCCGCTCTTGTTCATTATAGTCCTGTAGTCTTGTACATTATAGTCCTCCGCTCTTGTTCATTATAGTCCTCCGCTCTTGTTCATTATAGTTCTCCGCTCTTGTTCATTATTGTCCTCCGCCCTTGTTCATTATAGTCCTCCGCTCTTGTTCATTATAGTCCTCTGCTCTTGTTCATTATAGTCCTCTAGTCTTGTACATTATAGTCCTCCGCTCTTGTTCCTTATAGTCCTCCGCTCTTGTTCATTATAGTCCTCCGCTCTTGTTCATTATAGTACTCTGCTCTTGTTCATTATAGTACCCCGCTCTTGTTCATTATAGTCTTCCACTCTTGTTCATTATAGTCTTCCACTCTTGTTCATTATAGTCCTCAACTCTTGTTCATTATAGTAGTCCACTCTTGTTCATTATAGTCCTCCGCTCCTGTTCATTATAGCCCTCCACTCTTGTTCATTATAGTCCTCCACTATTGTTCATTATAGTACTCTGCTCTTGTTAATTATAGTCCTCCACTCTTGTTCATTATAGTCCTCTGCTCTTGTTCATTATAGTCCTCCACTCTTGTTCAATACAGTCCTCCGCTCTTCATTATAGTCCTCCGCTCTTGCTCATTATAGTCCTCCGTTCTTGTACATTCTTGTCCTCCGCTCTTGTTCATTATAGACCTCCAGTCTTGTTTATTATAGTCCTCAGCTCTTGTTCATTATAGTCCTCCACTCTTGTTCATTATAGTCCTCCACTCTGTTTCATTATAGTCCTCTTCTCCTGTTCATTATCGCCCTCCACTCTTGTTCATTATAGTCTGAACTCTTGTTCATTATAGTCCTCGACTCTTGTTCATTATAGTCCTCGACTCTTGATCATTATAGTCCTCCACTCTTGATCATTATAGTCCTCCACTCTTGTTCATTATAGTCCTCCTCTCTTGTTTATTATAGTCCTCTGCTCTTGTACATTATAGTCCTACACTCTGTTTCATTATAGTCCTCTTCTCCTGTTCATTATCGCCCTCCACTCTTGTTCATTATAGTCTGAACTCTTGTTCATTATAGTCCTCCACTCTTGTTCATTATAGTCCTCGACTCTTGATCATTATAGTCCTCCACTCTTGATCATTATAGTCCTCCACTCTTGTTCATTATAGTCCTCCGCTCTTGTTCATTATAGTCCTCTGCTCTTGTACATTATAGTCCTCCGCTCTTGTTCATTATAGTCCTCCGCTCTTGTTCATTATAGTCCTCTGCTCTTGTTCATTATAGTCCTCCGCTCTTGTTTATTATAGTCCTTCACTCTCGTTCATTATAGTCCTCCACTCTTGTTAATTATAGTCCTTCACTCTTGTTCATTATAGTCCTCTGCTCTTGTTCATTATAGCCCTCTACTCTTGTTAATTATAGTTCTGTGCTCTTGTTAATTATAGTCCTCCGCTCTTGTTCATTATAGTCCTCCGCTCTTGTTCATTATAGTCCTCTGCTCTTGTTCATTATAGTCCTCCGCTCTTGTTTATTATAGTCCTTCACTCTCGTTCATTATAGTCCTCCACTCTTGTTAATTATAGTCCTTCGCTCTTGTTCATTATAGTCCTCTGCTCTTGTTCATTATAGCCCTCTACTCTTGTTAATTATAGTTCTGTGCTCTTGTTAATTATAGTCCTCCGCTCTTGTTCATTATAGTCCTCCGCTCTTGTTCATTATAGTACTCTGCTCTTGTTCATTATAGTACCCCGCTCTTGTTCATTATAGTCTTCCACTCTTGTTCATTATAGTCTTCCACTCTTGTTCATTATAGTCCTCAACTCTTGTTCATTATAGTAGTCCACTCTTGTTCATTATAGTCCTCCGCTCCTGTTCATTATAGCCCTCCACTCTTGTTCATTATAGTCCTCCACTGTTGTTCATTATAGTACTCTGCTCTTGTTAATTATAGTCCTCCACTCTTGTTCATTATAGTCCTCTGCTCTTGTTCATTATAGTCCTCCACTCTTGTTCATTACAGTCCTCCGCTCTTCATTATAGTCCTCCGCTCTTGTTCATTATAGTCCTCCCTTCTTGTACATTCTTGTCCTCCGCTCTTGTTCATTATAGACCTCCAGTCTTGTTTATTATAGTCCTCAGCTCTTGTTCATTATAGTCCTCCACTCTTGTTTATTATAGTCCTCCACTCTGTTTCATTATAGTCCTCTTCTCCTGTTCATTATCGCCCTCCACTCTTGTTCATTATAGTCTGAACTCTTGTCCATTATAGTCCTCCACTCTTGTTCATTATAGTCCTCGACTCTTGATCATTATAGTCCTCCACTCTTGATCATTATAGTCCTCCACTCTTGTTCATTATAGTCCTCCGCTCTTGTTTATTATAGTCCTCTGCTCTTGTACATTATAGTCCTACACTCTGTTTCATTATAGTCCTCTTCTCCTGTTCATTATCGCCCTCCACTCTTGTTCATTATAGTCTGAACTCTTGTTCATTATAGTCCTCCACTCTTGTTCATTATAGTCCTCGACTCTTGATCATTATAGTCCTCCACTCTTGATCATTATAGTCCTCCACTCTTGTTCATTATAGTCCTCCGCTCTTGTTCATTATAGTCCTCTGCTCTTGTACATTATAGTCCTCCGCTCTTGTTCATTATAGTCCTCCGCTCTTGTTCATTATAGTCCTCTGCTCTTGTTCATTATAGTCCTCCGCTCTTGTTTATTATAGTCCTTCACTCTCGTTCATTATAGTCCTCCACTCTTGTTAATTATAGTCCTTCGCTCTTGTTCATTATAGTCCTCTGCTCTTGTTCATTATAGCCCTCTACTCTTGTTAATTATAGTTCTGTGCTCTTGTTAATTATAGTCCTCCGCTCTTGTTCATTATAGTCCTCCACTCTTGTTCATTATAGTCCTCTGCTCTTGTTTATTATAGTCCTCCAGTCTTGTTCATTATAGTCCTCTGCTCTTGTTCATTATATATATATATATATATATATATATATAAAATAAAGTTAAATAAAAAGTCAAATGTTTAAAATTTAGCTTCGTTTATTACTGCTATATATATTTCAGTGACAGCCATCTTTGGCTGTGACCTGTTCAGGCAGTCCGAATTAGTGTGGTATAGACAAGTACATATGTTGTTGAGGTGTATAATTTTGTCAATACTCTGATATGTCCAGTTCCTGGTTAGGTTGTTATTTCTCTGAGGAACTGGAATCATATGAATTCAAACAAACGAATTTCAGTGTCAAAGGGCCTCTTCTCCTCTCATTGGTCAGTTGTTAGAACATTCCTCATTCTAAGTGTTGTTATTGTTGGAGTTAGCTTAAAAAATTGATAAAGTGGTAGAAGGAACAAGGTGGTAAAGGAACAAAATAGCAAAAAGCGAGCTTTAAAGACCGATGGTACAACCATCGCCATTCATTCAATAAGGAGGCCAAAAGGAAGAGCATGGCTCTCTCCGACCTGATCTGAAAGCTTAAGCTAGACAGGACCCCCGTACTCTCTGGCCTGGTACATAATCAGGAAAGTACCACCCGATAAAGGGGGATCTTGCATATGCAAACTATGCCTGAGCGAAACCCTCGAGATACTAAGAGGTGGAAGCGGCCTGATAAACCTCAGAACCGACTTCTTTGGGACATGCAGACACCTTAGAGCCGGGACCTTCCTCAAGATATATGGACAGTAGCAACACAAGAAGATGTGAACTCCCCTCAAGCTATAGGTTCTTCTACAGAACATGTAAACACCTCTCGGCCAGACCTCCCTCAAGCTATATGGGCAGTAACAACACCCTAGGTTGTGAACTCCCCTCACTGAAATATATATAGCAGTAATAAACGAAGCTAAATTTTCAACATTTGACTTTTTATTTAACTTTACTTTATATATATATATATATATATATATATATATATATATATATTGGTAAACGGAATAGAAAATGCTGACAAATTGTTCACAGTTGAAAAATGGTTTAATTAGGAATAAAAGAGTATTAGTGATTGTATGGGTTAGTATTCAGTTGTGGTTTTAAGTTTTTAACTTTTTACCGGTTGCGTATTTCTAAATGATTTTCAAAAATAATTTTGAGATAGAGTGTCCGTGCTGTTTGCTCTGATCTGATTAGTTTTGGGAATTCTACCTGTTTTTATGTTAAAAAAGTGGCTCCAATTTGCAAAAATTCTTGTGGTCAAAACAATTTTGATTGGTCGGTAGAGGTCATGTGAATGTAAAAAATTGATTTTGCGCCAAGACTGTTTTTATGTTAAAAAAGTGGCTCCAGCAAAAATTCTTGTGGTCAAAACAATTTTGATTGGTCGGTAGAGGTCATGTGAATAAAAAATTGGTTTTGCGCCAAGATTGAGAAATGACTCTTTCACAACAAATATGTGTGTGTGTGTGTGTGTGTGTGTAGTAGTAGTAGTAGTAGTAAGGTGTTTGATGTTGTGATAATGGTTAGCAGCGATGTGTGTCAAATGGCTATTAAGATAAGTGTGTGTGTGTGTGTGTGTGTGTGTGTGTGTCTGTGTGTGTAGCAGAGTAATTCGTGGTGGCAGGGATGGTCAGTAAGAATGTGTCTGAAAGCAATGGGGGCTATTTTAGCATGTCAAAAGATATTTTTCAGCTTTTGTCTTATACGGAGAAGTGCGTGTGTGTGTGTGTGTGTGTATATAAGTCTCTTTGTATGTTGATGTATGTGTGTGTGTGTGGACCAGTATTTTTTTTTTTTTTTTTTTTTTTTTACCCTGGTAAAATGGTGTACATTCGATTTTTTTCAGTAAAATCGGTTCTCTTAATAGAACATCTTAACAATAAAAGGTGTGAAATGATATTCACTATATATATATACACATACATACATTCACTATATATATATATATATATACATATACATATATACACATATATACATATATATATGTGCACATATATTTTCTTGTGTTGCACCATAGAGCATGTGTGTTTACGTATGTCATTGTGTTTATATGTGGGTAGAGATGTGTGCTGATGTAGGTATGTATGTTGACGTGTGTATGTTGTGGGTTCGTCTTAGGGAGAAGTGTTTAGACGGGGTCCGTATTTGTTAATGAAGTAAGATTCCTTGCTGATGCGCTGGGTGTGGGTGGCATTATCTTTAAATTTGTAGAGGGGAAAGATTCTGAAGTTGGGATGATTTTGGGCGGCACAGGTATCAATGTGTTCACTCAGTGGTATTTTCCTGTATTCCCGTATTTTGATTTGGGATCTATGGACAGTCATGCGTTGGCGGAGGCTGTTTTTGTGCTGGCCTATGTATTGTTCTCGACAACCTGAACAAGTTAATACATATATTAGATTTTCCGATGCACATGTGAAATTGTGTTTTACTATAAAACGTTGTCCATCTTTGAAATAGAATTCCGAACCCTCTATTAGGTTGATGCAAATGCCACAGTTGGGTCTATCGCATTTTTTTACTGTGGGTTTCGTTGTTGTGGTTGGCAGTACTTTGGCATGTGTTAAGATGTTTTTCATTGACTTGGATTGTCTTTTGCTCTTTATGATGTCGTGTGTTCGTAGAATTTGGTTCATTCTATGGTCCTTTTTCAATACAGGGATGTTCTGGAGGATGGTGTCAAAGGCCTCATTGTTGAGGGGGTTGTGTGTGGAGATGTATGGAAGAGCTTTTAGTTTTGGTTGATTTACTTTAGGGTGTCTAAGGTCCTGGGTACTGAGTTTTAGGGCACGTTGGATTCCATTGTCAATTAGTGATGCAGGGTAGTCCCTGCCTATGAGTGTGTCCTTTAGTTCTTGTAGCCGTAAGTAGCAGATGTTTTTATTGGAGACTATAGTACAGATTCTCTTGGCTAAGTTGTAGGGAATATTAATTTTAACGTGTCTAGGGTGGCAAGAGTTGAAGGGGAGATATTGCTTGGAGTCTGTGGGCTTGTAGTATATGTCTGTTTCTATTTTTTTGTTATGGATCTTAATGAGGATGTCGAGGAAGGGGAGTTGTTGATGGCTGTATTCCATCATGAAGTTAATATTTGTGTTGAGCCCATTTATAAGGGTGTGAAATTCTTTAAGTTTTTCGATGTTTTCGTGCCAAAGGATGAAGCAGTCATCTAGATATCGCTTCCAGTTCCTTTCAATGTGTAAGTGGAGGGTGTTTCCAAATTTGTTTAGGACTTTAGTGTAGAGGGTGATTTCCAGGTATCCCATGACTAGGTTGGCATAAGTGGAGGCTGTTTTCGTTCCCATAGCGAAAAAAAAAAAAAAAAATACTGGTCCACCCACCCACACACACACACATATATACACACACACATACACACGCGTACATCAACATACAAAGAGACTTATATATACACACACACACGCACTTCTCCGTATAAGACAAAAGCTGAAAAATATCTTTTGACATGCTAAAATATCCCATTGCTTTCAGACACATTCTTACTGACCATCCCTGCCACCACGAATTACTCTGCTACACACACACACACACACACACACTTATCTTAATAGCCATTTGACACACATCGCTGCTAACCATTATCACAACATCGAACACCTTACTACTACTACACACACACACACACACACACACACACACACACACACACACACACACACACACACACACACACACACACACACACACATATTTGTTGTGAAAGAGTCATTTCTCAATCTTGGCGCAAAACCAATTTTTTATTCACATGACCTCTACCGACCAATCAAAATTGTTTTGACCACAAGAATTTTTGCTGGAGCCACTTTTTTAACATAAAAACAGTCTTGGCGCAAAATCAATTTTTTACATTCACATGACCTCTACCGACCAATCAAAATTGTTTTGACCACAAGAATTTTTGCAAATTGGAGCCACTTTTTTAACATAAAAACAGGTAGAATTCCCAAAACTAATCAGATCAGAGCAAACAGCACGGACACTCTATCTCAAAATTATTTTTGAAAATCATTTAGAAATGCGCAACCGCTAAAAAGTTAAAAACTTAAAACCACAACTGAATACTAACCCATACAATCACTAATACTCTTTTATTCCTAATTAAACCATTTTTTCAACTGTGAACAATTTGTCAGCATTTTCTATTCCGTTTACCAATATATAATAACTTGTGTGTTACACCTCTATTCTTTTAACTATATATATATATATATATATATATATATATATATATATATATATATATATATATATATATATATATATATATATATATATGTGTGTGTGTGTGTGTATGAATGTAGTAATTCCGTCGGAAAGGTCCAGGAAAAAAGAGTGCTCTATGTAGGTTACAGAGCTTAATAATTATGTAATAAACAACATAAGGCAATTATTTCATTTACCAGTGGTTTCTTAAAAGCAAACAAATTTTGCTTTCAATCATCAGAATGAAAAAATCCTGGTGTATTTATTGACATTGGATTTTAAAAACAAAAATATAATCTATATGAAAGTGAGGCTGGAATAAGAAGAAGGAAAGGAAAAATAAACACACATGCTCACACACACACACACACACAATTACATACACACATATATATACACACACATACACACACACATATATATATGTATATATATATATAAATACACATACATACATGCACACATATATATCAACATATCCATACATACACATACACACAAAAACACAAACACGCACACACACATGCATATATATATATATATTTATTAAAATAACAGATTAAAGTTTAAGCAAATAATCGCTGCTTTCACCCTTAACGGGATCTTCTGAAACTAACAAAATCAATCTGTAAACGCAGAAGTGGATATTTCAAAAAACGTTGCAACCGGTGGAAGACAGGAAGACGATACTTTGGTTCGTGGAAACGTTCGCTGGCAAAGAACGGGAAAAAACGAATAAGATACGTCATTAATAGGAGCGGTGGAAAACAATTACGCGCAAAGACAGAACCACGTTTATGGTATAAAAGTGGTCGTAGACTAATGTTCTCTTAGGTGGTTCATAGAGACGTTCTCTGGCAATGAACGAAAAAAACGAAGATAATACGTCATATGTAGAGCGTGGAGAACAATAGCACGCAAAGACAAAACCACGTAAATGAAATAGCAGAAGTAGACTAAAATTCTAACTAGGAGACCGAATGAATCTCCGCTACAGAGTTAAGAACAAAGTAAATAAGTACAATACAGAAGTAATAGAAATAAATAAATACATACCCGCAAACAAATAAGTACATACACAAGCATACGCAAAACACTTACCATAGGTATACAAAACCACGCACATATAAATATGTGTGTGTGTGTATGCGTGTATACAAATAAATAAATAATTAAATAAACGTATATAAATAAATAAATACGTATATAACAAGCGCAACCACGCACATATAACTATGTGTATGCATGTATACAAATAAATAAATAATTAAATACACGTATATAAATAAATAAATACGTATATAACAAGCGCAACCACGCACATATAAATATGTGTGTGTGTATGCGTGTATACAAATAAATAAATAATTAAATAAACGTATATAAATAAATAAATACGTATCTGTTAGAACACGAAAAGTGTGAAACAACAGAATGTTCACTTTTCATGTTCTAACATATATGCCTAGCTTCTTCATACATTTTTCGGGGATAGCCGCGGTGGTGGTGATCGTATGTCATTGGCTAATTTTCAACCAATCAGAGTAAGTGTTGATATATATATATATATATATATATATATATATATATATATATATATATATATATATATATATATATATATATATACTATTCCCCCTCTCTCTATATATATCTTACGCCTTTGCTTTACACTCCTCCCCTTCAATAACACATTTCCCCCTCTCTATATATCTCTTTCACTGTTACTTACGCCTGTTTCTCTCTATCTGTTCCTCTCTATCTGTTCCGTCTCTATATATATCTCTCTTACTCTTTCGCTTTGCACTCCTCCCCTTCAATACCATCTCTCCCCCTCTCTATATATTTGTTACTCTATCGCTGCACGCTCCTCTCCTTCAATATATCAATTACACACGCTTTACACTTCTTTATCCCCAGCGCCCCTACATATACCCCCCCCCCCTCCCGCATCTATATTTTAATGTTCCGTTGCACCGTGAATATATGTGTCTATATATATATATACATATATATTGTATATACACATTCTTGTATGTGTATACACTGGTTTTATGTGTGTATTGTAAATTTGTACTGTTAAAACACGAAACTAACATTCGATTGACACTTTGATTACCTGTACAGGCAATAGTTATTAGAATGCTGTTGAAGTGTGTATATATTTTTTGGGGACATCCTGTATATACACACATTATATATAATACAATAAACAGATAAATACACACATATATATATGAGCTTATTTAATTATAAATATTGTGAATTTTTAACTCAGTTCAATTATATATATAAATGGCTTCTACAGGACTAGAACTGTTTCATTCGAAAGAAATCATCATAATATTGAGAGGGGGGACTAGATAAAATATTTCAAATCAAATGTGTATAAGTTATAAGTTAAAATGTATAAATAGAGACGATAGTGGAGGTATATCTGTTTAGTGGAACAGTAGACGATAGAATTAAATACAGACGAGAATCTCCCTTTAATGAAACAGCAGACGATAGAATTAAGGCAATTTAAATTTTAAGCATTTGCATTTTTGCCTTTCATCGTTACGGGGTCGATAAAATAAAGTACCAGTAATACACTGTCACTATAAGTAGACGACTTTCAAATTGAATTGTTGGTTCCATTTCTTTAGTATTTTCAATTGTAGTTATCTACTTAAAAAGCGTTACACGGTTAGAGACATAATTGGTAAGTTATATCTTCCCTATTAAACCATTGCATTATTTCGCCTACAATAGAACAAAAATGAAATGTTCTTTAAAGAAACAGGAATATAACTTTATAAAAAAAAAAGTTGCATCCGCTTCTTTTATCATTGATAATTTTTTCGTTTTAATATTAATTGTTTTTTGTAGTTGTTTATATTAAAAATCTTACTGTAATATTTACTTAAACGAAGGCAGACATCTAAACTTATAGATTAATCTTGAGCGAAGGACTAGATTAATCTCTCTCTCTCTCTCTCTCTCTCTCTCTCTCTCTCTATATATATATATATATATATATATATATATATATAAACGAAGAATGATAAAATTTCAAGCAAAGAGTTTAATTAGGTAATGACTTACAAATTTGTTTCAGTATATAGACAAAGCCTGAAGCGCTAATTATAATAATTAGTTAATAATATTACAAAATATATTAATATTATATTAAATATATACTGAAACAAATTTGTTTAGCAGAAAGTTTCCAGACAAGAAACACGCATATTTTGCTATCCTCAAACACGTTTACACATGGCATGAAATATAACTAATCCGAGATGGCTAGGTTTCATCTTCTAACTGGATAAACGAAATCCATTATGTCTTGACAACAACATGAGGTAACATTATGTTATTCACAGACACACTTTGTACACTGTTCCATATCAGAATGTATTTCCTTCGTCACATTCACAAACAGTATTGAAAATATGTTCTTCGGCAAATAAAAATGTTTTGTTCATAATATTTCAACTAGCGATTGCTCTACTCCACGCACGACCACCATAAATTAATGACCAGCTCAACACAAGTATTGGTAGAGCGTCAGACACCATGCTTTGCAGTATTGTTATGGTCCTTTGCATTCTAAGTTCAAATCCTGCCGAGGTTAACTTCGACTTTCATACTTACTAATTCGATAAAATAAAGTACCAGTAATGGACTGCCGTAATGGATTTGTGCCGAAAAATAGAAACACTATTAATGTGCAATAAGAGCAAAATATAACGACATTGCTCAATTATTTTATCTAATGTTGTAATAACACAAGGAAATGTTGTTTGTGTATTTTTTTTTATATTTGCTCATAGGCTTTCACAATTTCGCTCAGCCAACAACTATTAAAAAGTGAGTTGCTTAAGATAACAATTTAATCACAAATTGTTGCTATCTTTTAATACACACCAACAAGTCATCAAATTATGTACAATAAAAACAAATCTTATTAATTTGCTCAGGGAATATAAAGAAAATGTATATACACTGATAATTGCAATTGTATGTAAATATTTTGTATTTGTATTGTTTATTTTATGTCTTCTATTATGTATAATATATTGATTTAATATTGATTGTTTTTTGTAGTTGTTTATATTAAAAGTCTGAAAATATTTTTATACATCTTACACTAATATTTATAAGATAATTTATAATAACAATTACATAATCTAATTACATTACAACGATAATTTATTATTAATATATATCCTGTTTAACTAGAGTTATTACAAGCGTTGCCTTAAAAAAATATTAAACTAGACATGAAAAATGCGCAAGCTCAAAAGTGCCACAGAATGTTATAATAAACCTTCAAAAGTGTGGGACTAGAGTTGTTGCTAAAAAATATTGTAATCATTATATATCGTACATTCTGTGGCATCCTTTATAAAAATAGCTTAAACCAACGAAGCCTTTATTTTTACCCTATTTCACTTAGTTAATTCTTAGAGTGTAACATATAAAAATAAATACATCTATGTTTAATGTAATAACAGCTATAAATAATTACGTAATATTATTATCATATACTCATAGTAACAAAATAATTGTGTTGAAAATTAATATGATGCTTATATGAACGATCAAATCTATAATGATAATTTCTTAAATATACTAATAGTAAAATAATTTAGTTATCTATTGTTACATTTTCATAGAACTATAATATTAACAATCGTATTGCATTATCAAATTTTTATCACTACAAACTTTCATATTGGAATTACCTTAAGCCACTTATTATTACTTCGCTTTCGTACTTTTACAGCTGTAGATATTGCGCTGTATCTTATATCTAATATCAATATCTCATGGTAATTTGCATGCAGTGTAAAATAGGTTTATTAATAACTTTAATATGAAATGTATTATACAGGGCTGCGGAGTCGGCTAAAAATTGACTGGCTCCAACTCAGGATCCGATACTCCATTATTTCCTAAATTTCAGCTCCGCAGCTCTGTTATTATATTAATTTATTTATTTTATAGTTGTAAATCATATTTTTATATGTTACACTCTAAGAATTAACTAAGTGAAATAGCGTAAAAATAAAGGCTTCGTTGGTTTAAGCTATTTTTATAAAGGATGCCACAGAATGTACGATATATAATGATTACAATATTTTTTAGCAACAACTCTAGTCCCACACTTTTGAAGGTTTATTATAACATTCTGTGGCACTTTTGAGCTTGCGCATTTTTCATGTCTAGTATAACAAGCGCAACCAAGCACATATAAATATGTGTGTGTGTATGCGTGTATACAAATAAATAAATAATTAAATAAACGTATATAAATAAATAAATACGTATATAACAAGCGCAACCACGCACATATAAATATGTGTGTGTGTGTATGCGTGTATACAAATAAATAAATAATTAAATAAACGTATATAAATAAATAAATACGTATATAACAAGCGCAACCACGCACATATAAATATGTGTGTGTGTGTGTATGCGTGTATACAAATAAATAAATAATTAAATAAACGTATATAAATAAATAAATACGTATATAACAAGCGCAACCACGCACATATAAATATGTGTGTGTGTGTATGCGTGTATACAAATAAATAAATAATTAAATAAACGTATATAAATAAATAAATACGTATATAACAAGCGCAACCACGCACATATACATATGTGTGTGTGTGTATGCGTGTATACAAATTAATAAATAATTAAATAAACGTATGCTTGTGTATGTACGTATTTGTTTGCGGGTATGTATTTATTTATTTCTATTACTTCTGTATTGTATTTATTTACTTTGTTCTTAACTCTGTACCGGAGATTCATTCGGTCTCCTAGTTAGAATTTTAGTCTACGACTTCTGCTATACCATTTACGTGGTTTTGTCTTTGCGTGCTATTAATTATCTACGCTCCACATATGACCTATTATATTCGTTTTTTTCGTTCATTGCTAGAGAACGTCTTTATGAACCACCTAAGAGAACATTAGTCTACGACCACTTTTATACCATAAACGTGGTTCTGTCTTTGCGCGTAATTGTTTTTCACTGCTCCTATTAATGACGTGTCTTATTCGTTTTTTCCCGTTCTTTGTCAGCGAACGTTTCCACGAACCAAAGTATCGTCTTCCTGTCTTCCTCCGGTTGCAACGTTTTTTGAAATATCCACTTCTGCGTTTACAGATTGACTTTGTTAGTTTCAGAAGATCCCGTTAAGGGTGAAAGCAGCAATTCTTTGCTTAAACTTTAATGTTATTTTAATAAATATTTGCTCTATGGTTCTTATATATTTGATATATACTTATATTTATCGAGCACTGTTTGGATTTTAATCTTGAAATTTATTATTATTACTATATATATATATATATACATATATATACACATACATACACACAATCATACATATATACACACGTACATACACACACATACATACACACATATATATACACGCATACATATGCATGCACAAATATAGATATATGTACACACATCTACATACGCACACACACAAATAATTATAAGAAAAAGTATAATAATAAAAATACCGTCACATAAGAATAAAAATGAATGAAAAATTATTATAAAGTTGACAGCGATACATAAATATATATATCAACGTTATGTTCAAATCATTTAATTGCTGACAATTGTTTCTTCCAAACTTTAGTTTGGAGTCATCGGAGCATTATCAATGTTTGTACATATAATTAACCTCCTATTCAACTGAACAATCATATAGATACATATATATTGATGTTGTGAACAACAGTTTAGTATTAACAGGGTGTAATGGATGCGACATATATTATACGAGAATTTTACAATAATTAAAATTAAAATTAAAATTAAAAGCACAGAGTGGAATACATGCGATACAATATTGCTTAATCAAAGACATCATTTACCCCTGCACGGTCAACACAAACAACTCTTCTAAAACATATATTGACTCTACTTCAAACTGCTTCAAGACGAGATACAACTCACACCTCCACTCTTTCAAAAAATCTAGCCAATTCCACTTCACTATCTAGCTACATACACTCTCTGAAAACTAGGAATAGAACATATACACTTCAATGGGAAGTAATAGGTAGGGCTACATCATATAAACCCCCGAATACATTTTGTAACCTCTGTCTTCTAGAGACCCGTACTATAATCTTTTTGAAACTAAACCTCCTAAATAAAGAGTCAGAGATATTTTCCTCGTGCCAGCACCACAACCGACACTGATTCCATAGCTTTAAACCTAGTATATAACAATGTCAGATTTGAATTCCTCACCACCATTAACACTTCACCTCTAAGGCTTTTCTTCCCCCACAACAGCACACTCTTTGATCTGTTCTTTCCTCTACACAAATCCTATTTATCTCAAACATTATACTCTACAATAACTATTAGAAATAAACATATAGTCAGTCACCACCTTTTAATATAAATACTTTAGATTACTTATATTATATACAGTAATTGATATATAATATGTATAGACATTAAATGTAATATGTGACAATGAATTATATATACATTTATAATTAAATGTATAAATTAATAACATTGTATGTAAAGGATTAAATTATTAACATAAGGGATTTATCTAATTTAACATGTAAACAGCTATACATTATTCCATATATTGCCTAGTATTGGGTAGATAACAATCTAATGAAACCTTTAATATATTATGAGAGAGTAGACTGTTTTTAAAATTAAATATAAATATATCACATTATGTAAAAGGGATTCAATTGTGACACTGTATAATGACTATTAGAGCAAATCATTTTAATAGTTTAATGAGCTTGTTACCTCCCCGTACGCATTAGTTCCCCTTAATTTTTTATCTCATATCCACTTTCGGATATTAAACCATTGGAAAATCTCGCTGTGGAACAACTCTAATCCATGAATATGAATACAATAAGACCAAGTTACAATCCATTACTATAACTAACTAAAAACATTCAATACAAACGTTAACTAAAATATAACTTAACATATGTAATGGATGGGAAACCAATAACTTTCATATTCTCCACACATACAAATTTGAACTATACAGAAACTATCATCGCATTACATCCCCCATAATACACTAACATATTTGCTTAAAGTGCTTGTATTTTATGTAATACCTTGCCATACAGTATTGATATATGCCTAATACCTTTGCGTGTTTCCTTCTCATATATATGACTAACGCATGTGCAATCTCTACACACTTGAATATGTACTTCTTTCTCAATGCCTCTTTAATTATTAGACTATTCTCTTGTATTATTTGTCTTTTAATTTTAATTTTAATTTTATTTTTAATTTTAATTTTAATTTTAATTTTATTTTTAATTTTAATTATTGTACAATTCTCGTATAATATATGTCGCATCCATTACACCCTGTTAATACTCACAACATCAACATATATGTAACTACATGATTGTTCAGTTGAATAGGACGTTAATTATGTGTACAAACATTGATAATGCTCCGATGACTCCAAACTAAAGTTTGGAAGAAACAATTGTCAGAGATTAAATGATTTGAACATAACTTTGATACTTGTGTAATTTATATTCCTGCTCTGCAAAACACCTGATGTTCTTACATTGAACTATTTCTCTTACTGGTAATAAGGTAGTAATAAATTACTGACTTTTCCTGTTTATAGTTGTTTATAGTATAGTATATGCATAACTATAAGTAGTATCATTATTTTATATATATATATATATTATATATATATATATATATATATATATATATATATATATATATATAAATATATATATATATAAAAGACGTAAAATAAGAAAATTAAAAAAAAATTTTTTTTTAAATTAACTTACTAAAATTTTCACTCCAACTAATTAGTTTCTGCAATGGGATAAAGACAGTTACGTAATAAACTGTTGAGAATTTCATTGCGTCATCAGGGAGGTCTATTCTCAGCAAAGTCGCCAGGCAATGCGCGGACACTGGGGACTCATATAAAAATAATAATAATTCGGTAGATGGAACAGCTAGCGGGAGCTGGATTCCATGCACTGAAAATCTCGTTGTTACTGGTCAAAAGATAGATTCTAAAGAATCAATCACGTGACACTGAGGCTAGCCGGTAGGAGTGGGATGGTAAGATGACAGAAGCCTACTAACACACCAAAAAAATTTTTAGTAGTGGTTTTGGCACGTTTGCTCGACAAAGTGATTTGGAGGTAAATATAGAGAATTTAGTATATCTACTAACATATGCGTTCAGATGTACGCTAATGTCAGCAAATACACAGGTTATGTCATAGTACCTAGGTGGTTCAATGCAGGAGGATGCAGAACAATAATATAAAAGACGTAAAATAAGAAAATAAAAAAATTTTTTTTTTTTAAATTAACTTACTTACTAAAATTATATATATATATATATATATATATATATATATATATATATATATATATATATATATATATATATATATATATGTATACAGGTAGAAGGAGCAATGTGAAATAAAGTGTCTTGCTCAAGGACATAATGCATTGCCCGGTCCAGGAATCCTGAGGTTGTGAGTTCAATTCTTGGGCAAGACACTTTATTTCACATTGCTCCTTCTACCTGGAGTTGCAACCGATAGATAGTACTAGCAACTGGAAAGACCAATGGAAACATTGTTTCCCCCGTCCAATTTGATCCTTATATATATATATATATATATATATATATATATTTCGTTTCTGAATTTGTTTAGCAAGATTCTTTATCTGAAATCGTGTGTTGAAACCGATATTGTTATACTTTGGGAGGGTCATGTTGCCAATAAGAAACACACGCACCAGTTGCTTTCACTTCAATTTATTATTATAATAAATTTAAAAATTTATAAATTTCTGGTTGGTTGGTTGGTTCCACAACCAGATAGTTGTTTATATATTGTCATAGTTCTTTCGTCATGCACTCTGACCTCTTCAGTGACTGGGGATTCCTTTCTTTGTTTCTGTGCCTCTCCTTTGTTCTGTCCTACGTCATGCTTTTCAAAAATAATTTTGAGATAGAGCATCCGTATTTTTGAAAAGCATTTAGAAATGCGCAACCGGTAAAATTTAAAACCACAACTGAATACTAACCAATACAATTACTAATTCTCATTTATTCCTAATTAAACTATTTTTCACTGTGAACAATTTGTCGGCATTTTCTATTCCGTTTACCAATATATAATAACTTGTGTGTTACACCTCTATTCTTTTAACTATATATATATATACATATATATATGTGTGTGTCTCTGTGTGTGTATGTGTATATATATATATATATACTAGTAGAGGCACCCAGCATTGACCGGGAATGAAATTGTTCCTTATATATTAGAAGAAAAAAGCAAAATATGTTGTATAGAAATTTGTTATTTCAAATTTACTATATTCTTCAATTGTGATGCAAGATGAAATCAATTCTGAATTCTTAATATAAAAAAAAATAAATATATATAATAATTGTTACTACTTTTGGCACAAGGCCAGCTATTATCCCAGTACATTACTGGTACTTTTTTTATCGGCCCCGTAAGGATGAAAAGCAAAGTTAACCTCGGCGGGATTTGAACTCAGAATGGCAAGGGCTGTAACTCTATGCGTCAAAGTGTTATGGCCGGCCAGTAATTGGGGGAGGGGAAAGTCGATTAAATCAAGCCCAGTACATTACTGGTACTTTATTTTATCAACCCTGTAAGTATAAAAGTTAACCTCGGTGGGATTTGAACTCAGACCGTAAAGGGCCGTAACTCTATGCTGCAAAGCATGGTGTCCAACTCTGTACCGATACTGCCAATCCACTGCCCTTATATATATAAATATAATAATAATACTAAAAAACGAAAATACAAAATTTACCACTTTTATGAAGGGAGATAAATTCTATCACATATGTTGAAGGAAATTACATAAGAGCTTCTAGGTAAACAACATTCTTTGTTTTCTGGTTTGAAGCAGAGACAAATAAGTCTAGTAAACTTGGAGCAAGCAACATAAAGTTGACCATGAGAAAAGCAAGGTTCAATTAGGTGCAAGCCAGTAGATTTCAAAGTCTGATCTTGAGTTTTATTGATAGACATTGCGAAGCAAAGTCACACTGGGAATTGTGTTCGTTTGAACTCAAATGGCATGTCTGTTGGTTTGACTGGAATTCTTGGAATGAAAACCTCTTTCCCAGAGTCACATCCAATGATGATGGTAGCTTCTATCACATTAGGTGATAATGTCTTCATAATCAACCATGTCCCATTGCATAATTTAGGAGGATCTAAATTTCTTAGAAGCAGTATTGGTACTCCTACCTTCAGAAGAGGTTCATGTGGAGGAGTTCCATGTGGTTCAAGAGAATTAAGGAACTCTGTTGGCTAGTGGACAGCTTGATTTTCATCAAGGACTGAATCAATTGATTTGTAGTCCATAAGGTTTGTTGGAATCTTATTGCTACTGTCTCATTTTTAAAGCTAGAATTGCCCTTTCACACAACCATTTATGTGAATTATAATTATTACTTAAATCTGGAAATACACCATTCTTCAATTCAGCTGGGGAATTCACCGTGATAGCAATATGAGCCAAATTGATATCACCAATGGTACTTTCCCATTTCCTAATTGAAGGAGCCAGGTTGAAAATTGTTCTGCACATTGGTCGCCATGTAATAAAGCTCACATGTTCCAGCTGATGAAATAAAAGCATGCTTTTATTTCATCAGCTCTTGTTCCTCTCAGAATGACTGCTGATGTCTGCCTGAAGTCTCCTGATAAAACTAATGTAACTCCTCCCATAGGTTTATTGTTGCCTCTTATGTTCTGTAAGGTCTTATCAAAAGCTTCCTATGTGACATGGTGCATTCATCCCAAATGATCAGATGGCATTGGTGCAACACTTCTGCTGAACATGGACCTTTGCTTATGTTGGACTGTCATTTGTGACCAGGTTTAGCAATAATTCAAAAACAGAATAAGCTGTTTGCTCTCCTGGGAGAAGGGTGGCAGCAATTCCAGATGATGTTACAGCAACTGCAACTCTTTTTTGCTGCCTTACCCTAGAAAGAAGCAATGTTGTTACAAATGTTTTATCTGTGTCATCAAAAAAAAAAATTCCTCTGCTTTTTTCTCTGACTGACAAAAGGATTTCATAATATGCCCAGCGTTGTTCTGGAAGAAGTATAGGTTCATGTTCATTCACAAATGCAGCCAACTCTGTGATGTCATAATTTCTCTCTCTTGCTATGTCTCTAGACGTTAAACCACTAATTTGACGGTTTGTTTTTGGCAGTCCAGAACCAGACTCTTGTAAATTTTTGCCTCCCTTTGCCAAAACTTGATCCTCAATTTCAATCAGTTCTTGGTTAAAACATTTTTCAGAGAACTGAATATTGATATCTGGATTTGCCTGTTAAACTGCATACTTTAAACCCTAAGCCATGTCCTCACGATGTTTCATCCAAAGCTGTAGGGGACTTCCAAGTTGACACATGTCCAGCATAATTGCAAAAGAGTTACAGGGTTTCCTTGGAGAATCTGACACTGATGCTTCAGTCAATGCAAGCTCCCAATGATCATTATTTTCTAAAAACACCTTTTTGATAGTAAACTTCCCTATAAGTTTCACACACATGACAATTTATCCTCCTCAAATCTTGAAATGATTTGGGAGCATGTACTTCATGCAAGAGGAGCCGTAATTACTAGCATTCTGCTTGGCTTGGGTGGACACTGTAAACTCTTGCAAGAGCGTCAGCCCCACGTTTCTTCTTGTGCCATTTATTGTTTCTCCAGGTGTAATAGTTGGGTAATTCTAGGTAAAGGAGTTTTCTTGCACCTTCATCTTCTTGAAACAACTTAAAAAAGGCAGTAAAGGTAGTTTCTTTTGGAGAAAGTGCTTGTTGCAAGGCTGTTTGTTTTGAAAAGATAACCCTTTTGCCATTCTCTAGATGGACACTGAGATGAATGATGACTGGGTGCCTCTCATTAATGGGATAATCGAAGATGGGCAAAAAGCCTCATTGCTACTGATGTATCTTCCTCTCTCATACTGTGCAACTTTGCCATTTTTATTTATCTGCTAACTGCCATTCTGCATAGGGGTGTATGTTGCATTATCTAAACCATTGTTTATAGATTCGTAAACATACTTAATAGACTTAACAGAGTTATAGAATTCAACATTGATATGGGCTTTGAAAGTTTTTGTAAGAAGAGGACAGTAGGATACAACCCACCGATTGTCAATGATGAATTCTTGCCCATTTCTCATTTTTTGGGAAGTGAATCCACCATGCCCAGGTTTTCCTCTCAAGTAAAGGGGGTAGCCACCTTCTCCAGTTTGGGTTTCTTGTACAAAGAGATGTGGGTAGTTCTTGGTACACTTATGCATGGAGAGGATGGATTAATTGAACCACAGGGCCCATGAATCATCTGGGACTTGACAATTTCATGCAGGAAAGGATCTTGCAGTGGATCAGGCAGTTCAGAAGAGATAGATAAATAAATAAATAAATATCATTTAGCTGAAGTTTTTCAAGTAACCAAATCAAAATGTGGGCATGTGGCAATTCTCATTTTTGCCATTCAATTGTGTACATGTCACATTTGATTGGTCCAAAGACTTCACATCTTTTTAGGCGATCCATCAACATTATAACTTTAAGTCTGAACATCCTAGCAATAATATCATGACGATCTTTGGGTTCTTGATGATGATAAAGCTCACTCTTTACTTCATGCCATGCTGGGTTACATGTGAATGGAATGAGGAGGTCTGGACGACCATAGTGTCTGACATGTAAGTGCATCTTGGGTATGCTCATGCATATTCCGTGGACTTCCTGTAAAGCTTGATGGAAGAATGACATAAATCTATCCAATGTTATCAGCAGCCAATATTCCTTCTTTACTGATTACATCTCAGGTGAATATAATCTGATGCATGGAGATCTTTCTGGTGTGTTCTAATGTAAAGAAGCCTTTCTCCTTCAATTTTTGTATATATATATCAACTGCAAATTGGTGGAAGAGCTCAGGTGATCGATGAAGAATATTGAAGTTTTGTTCTCTTACTATGAAAAGGTAAACATAGAATTCCATACAGCTTACTGTTTGTGTCAGTGCAGGAGCTCTTCTTTTAAGATCTGCTTTTTTTAAGATACCAAAGTGATATCCATCTTGGCCAAATACACAGATTAATGAATACTGGAGTGCATCATATAATCGGTGGGTTGCATGTATCTGCTGCATCTTATTTCCTCTTCCTTGAATAATAATATCTCTCTTTCCATACTTGTCACCTGTAATAATTGTCGCTACTTCATTTACGGCAGGGGCATTGTAGCAGCCACTGTCTTCAGTAACAGGCTTTTTTATATTCAGTGAGTGGTGCAGATTGTAATGCATACTTAAAGTTTCTGATGTAGCTATTCTTTGCATGCACCGTATCTTACAGATCAAAGATTAACTCTTCTTTCAAATTTGGAAGGTTAAATGACCATTACAAAGCCTTCTCCTTGTAATTGGCCACAAAATATAGCTGTAAAAACTCAGGATTTTTGCTTTAAGGTGGCAACAAAGATCCAATACGATGGCATACTTGACCTTGAACGTTTAAAGTTGGCTTTATGTTCCCTTCTCTTATAATATACCAAAGGAGGTCATTTGGAAAGCAGAATTATAATACTCAATGTTTTTCAAGAAGTGCATGCTCCTTGATGTGATTCCCAAAAGCAATACCTTCAAAGTATCTGGAGGTGTACCAAACGTCGGTAAAACAACCGTTGCTCCACCACAACACGTAGTGGTGGTTTCTCTTTCCCATTTCTTTCCTTTACAAAAACTGCACTCTTTTGACATTGCTTCAATATCAATCAGTTTCTCTGTAGAGTAATCATGTTTTGGATCATAGTTGAAAGCTGATCTTTTCCAAGTCCACTTGAAAGGTACAACTCTATTGTCAAACATATTCAGCCTATCTTGATCAAGATGCTTACGTCTCTCCTCTGAGGATTGGCGAAGTCTGGCAGCAACTATTTGCTCCTGGCTTTTTCTTTGTTTAATACCCCCTTTACTATAGTGTCTATAACCTACTTGGGGTGGTTTGAGTGCCTATTTACGTACTGCAGGTTCTCGTTGGGCTTGTGATACGGTCGGTATAAGCCTGTATCCAGTTCTAAGGATACGTCTAGGAAGTTTACTGTCTTAGTGCTATTTTCTATTAGCACGGATAAGCCGTGCTGCTTAAAGAAATATGAGATGCGTTTCCGCATGTGCTCCAGCTGGATAGAGTTTAGTTAGCAGAAGGTAAATAGGTGGTGTCTCTATATATCCCACCGCCTATCCCTGGAATCTCCTCTGCTACCCTATGGAGTAGA
>CAXHJY010000129.1:50000-82369 GCA_964016885.1 Eledone cirrhosa
ATTGTCCCCTATTTCTATAGAACCCTCTGAGCAGTTGAAGGAGCTAGAATTCTGTGGGCACTTGCTACTCATTGCACCTGAGCATCGGCCACATACAAAATCTATGTTCTTAGATAACTTACCTGTGATCCCACTATACATCTGTTATGTACCCATAGTTTGCATTTGGGACATAAAATGAAATTTCTGCCTACTCCTTTCCTACACACTGAGCATGGCCATTTCCCAGAGGGCACCTGTGCCCTATTTCCCTTTCTGCAAACTAGAACTTTATTCTTAGACAAGTTAACTTTAAGGTCTTTTGATTCTAGGCCATGCTTCCATGTTTGGAATTTCTTCTCTAGTTCAGCCATAGATTCAGCTCTGAGAGTTAGATCATCTGCATATAGGAGTTCCCACGGGCAGCCGGTCTTAAACTCCTCTGTTATAGCCTGAAGGGCAATAATAAATAGGAGGGGTCTAAGGACAGAGTCTTGATCAACACCAACTTTTACACTAAATTCTTCACAATATTCATTGTTAATTCTAATCTTACTGAATGTTTCTTTATACATAGCTTGTATAGCTCTCACAAGCCATTCATCTACACCTAGTTTTCTAAGAGCCCACCAGATAATGGAGCGGGGGACTCTGTCAAAGGCTTTCTCCAGGTCTACAAAAGCTAAGTAGAGGGGTTTGCTTTTATATATATATATATATCTTTGAAAATTTTCATTTTATTTGTGCTTTCAGCTAGCTACTTGAATTTGATTTAATATAAAATTTTTCCATAATATGCTTTATTTTTGTTTCAGGTGCTCCCATGATTACCTTGATATATATGCTGAATTGCAAAGTGACTCTGATAGTCTTCTAGATGCTTCCTTGACAGGCCGTTTCTGTGGAGATGTTCTTAAAAATCTCCCACGGCTTGTTATATCATCAAGAAACGTTCTCATGCTCGGCTTCTATACTGATGATTATAAAGCCGATAAAGGATTCTCAGTATCCTATGAATTTATTGATGGCGGTAAGTATTATTTTATTTCCTCGATTTTTCAATTATGCAAATACATCACTGATTCTCCTTCAGCACATTTGGCTCCAGACCTCTGCTGAATTATCTGTCCTTGCTAAGCTAACAAATGTTATATAATAATAATTTAAAATGAATTACTAGAAACTTCTCACATATTAATATTTCACTACCAAACCTTCTCAACACATCATTTTATCACCACTATTTTATGAATATTTTCCATGTTTACATGGTTTTAGTGGATGATCACTGTTTGATGCTAAATATGCAGATGAGATCAATGTGTCTTGCTCATGCATTACATTTTGGCCTGGTCTCTATGTCTAGAAGCCCCTCCTAATGTCAACTACATCAGGATGTGTATTAGGTTTCTTTTCTCATAGCACCTGATTATATTTCCTAAAAATACATTATGAAACACCCTTTCTACTTCTCAATTATAGTAATGGTTTCTGGTTTAGGCACAAGGCCAACAAATTTTGGCAAGGGGAACGTTGATTTAATAAACCCTAGTGCATTACTGATGAGTCATTTTATCAACCTTATAAGGATGAAAGGCAAAGCTAACCGCAGCAGGATTTGAAATCAGAATGTAAAGGAACGTAACTCTATGTTGCAAAGCATGTTGTTTGATACTCTACCAATACTGACATTCCACTCTCTAACAATAATAATATAAGAGCACAAATGTTTTCAAACTTGCACTGTTTAGAAGCCATAACTAGGGATAAATGTAAGCAAAATAAGCCAAGAATTTGCCAAATTCACTGGAAGTGTGACAGTCACCAATATCTGCATATTTAGATGTTTGCAAGCAATGCACAGCATTACCTGTGGCTCTTCAGTAAATTTCTCTGGTGAGTTACAAAAAAGTCACCTGCCCTCTTTTAATTTTTTAATTATATCCAGATTAAAAGAGGTGTTGAATGACCTGTAAAGTACTCCCAGCTCATTAAAAATGGGGGAGGGGGAATCGGTAATTTTTTTCAAGTTGTCTTCCTTGAATTTTTTTAAAACCCAGATTTAGTCGTTTAGTTTACATATTGACACCCCAACTCATCCTATTTATCTTATAATGTATGGGATTTCTTCACAATATATTTTTTTGTCATTCATAATATTTTTTAATGTCTAAAGAAAATTAATTACAATAAAATTTCGGCAGAAATAGATTAGCAAAATGTAATATGCAGGTGGGTTGGAATAAGAGTGGGGTGGTGGGAATGGTGGAAAAATCTGAAAAATTGATAAGCAGTGGGGGAAGATGATTATTCAAGACCCAAGACTAGTTGTTTTTGGTGTCACAATAAGATGCACTCAGTACTCTCTCTGATGTGTTTGGATGTGTTTGTTATCAGTTGTATGTGTTTTATCATGCAATTGTATATGTTTGTTAGCAGGAATAAGTGTGTCTTCTAGTTAGTATGTGTGCAAGAATGTGTGAATATGTGTGCAAGCATATGTTAGTAGGAGTCAGAATGTGAGAGTTTGTGCATCTGTATTAGTATTCTTCAGTTAAAACTGTATTTATATATAATATAATTGATAATTAATCAATCAAAGTAAAAAAAAAAAAATGTTGCTATCGTAAAAAAATTATCTGATATAGAAAACTGAATTATTCAATATGTTTTGAAGATTATTAATTTGAATCTATGTAATACTCAATTTTCTGCTTTATTTGTTTTTTCTATATATATTTTTACTTAGTTTTGAATTATATAAAAATATTTTCTTTTTCATTTTATTTTCTCAATCTCTATCTTTCAATCTCTCATTTTATATTCTGATGAAGGACTAACGTCCAAAACATTAAGATGCTTCTCCTACTATATCAAGTGTTAAACTAATATATATCATCATTGTACAATATTACTTTTCCTTGTTGACATTTTGCATACATACATACATGAGTGGGATTGGTTGAGTACAAGGCCTTTCCTCACTTAAAAAACCTTGCTTGTTCAGGATATTTTACAGGTTCATGTGGCTGACCATAGCCTACAAGTGCACCAAACTCTATAATCTGACAAGCGATTGCAGAACTCTTACCAGAGTTTGCAGCCATCATGGATATATATATATATATATATATATATATATATATATATATAGTTGCTTGGTGTATAACATTCAGTTACTGATAGTTCACTAGTTTAAGCACTCAATGCATTCTTGGGTGGTAACCAGCTTTGGTATCCAGAACAAGCAGTTTAATAATAATAATAATGGTGGTAATAATAATATCAAGGGGGTTTCAGGGTTTATTTCAGGTTAGTTACATGCACAAGTTTGTTTTATTAGGTACACATAGACACAAATAACCAATATCTGAACTTGTAGCATCATTATACACTCATACAAACCCATATGCACATATATACTCTCATCATCATCATCATTGTTTAACATCCATTTCTCATGATAGCATGGGTTAGAGAGGTTGCCCCAAAGTGAGACAAGCTAGGTCCGATGACCCTGGCATGCTCATATAAGACTGGTTTTGGTGTGATTTCTACAGCTGGTTCCTAACACCAACCACATTTACAGTGTGTGCTGGGTGCTTTTTGCCATGCCACCTCTATAGTGTAGGCTGGACATTTTTTTGTTGCGACACCTGCATGACCACTTTACAGTGGTGATATTTATCCATACATAAGCACACCTATGATAGTCCACATGAGTATGTAGACATAGTCATACATACACTCATACAGATACCATCATACATAATTTTCACTAACACCCATAAATATACAATAACATTTATACATACACACACATATATATATATACCCATACATATATATATACCTAAATATACCCATACATATATATATATACCTAAATATACCCATACATGTATTCATTTAAAAGTCATACAAACACTTATCCATACATATACTAGCGTTTCACACATTTGAAAATGATGATTGATTTCAAATCAGTGATATAATTTATGGAGAAAATCATTGCATTTCAATATTACTCAATGTAAAATGTAATGCATGAAAAATTGGAAAACATCATTTTTTGTAATATATCAAATCAAAATTACATTATTAAATCTCATTCTTATTTTGTTTCTTGTAAATAATTCTTTTCAAAATATCAATTCAAAACTTTTGTGAATAGGCATCATATCTTGTCATTTACCTATGGTTTAAATTTCATATAAATCAAAGGGAAAACCTTTTCAGTGGGGGTTTGTGTTCCCGGGGAAAACTTTGATTAAAATGAAATATACTTATCCAAGTATCCTGGGCAATGTAGTTTCAGAATATATATGGTTATGGGGGTCTATCTCCCAAACCATAGGTGGAGAGGAACTATAACTTTATATATATATATATATATAAGTTAAAACAATGAAATAAAAAATCAAGTCATTAGAGATATACTTCACTGCTTTACGATCGTTTCTATATATATATATACACCTACATACACATACATACACCTACATGTGATGATTTCTCTACAAATGTATTGAAACTAATATTCTTTGGAAAATGAAACATATGTAAATAAAAAAAAAGAATGT
Organism: Eledone cirrhosa; assembly: GCA_964016885.1. Classification (NCBI taxonomy): domain Eukaryota; kingdom Metazoa; phylum Mollusca; class Cephalopoda; order Octopoda; family Eledonidae; genus Eledone; species Eledone cirrhosa. Next base: position 54,563 of record CAXHJY010000129.1, read on the forward strand.
GTTAATTGTTGAACCCTGCTAATCACACACACATATATATAAATGATATAAAGGTGTGTGTATAATATTTGTTATTAAATATGATTGTTTACTTTAAAATATTGAATCTCAAATAATTGCAGCCAATAAAAACAGTGGAATGTTTAGATAGACCGATTATATCAGCCAGACCACTGAGTAAACAGTCATTATGAATAACAGACAGTATAGTGATTCTGTATACTGCATATGTGTTCTTCATACACTGCATGTTTAAAGTTGTTATCACACTCACTGACAATTAACCATATATATATTATCACCCTCAACGTTTAACGTCCATCTTCCATGCTAGCATGGGTTTAGACGGGAATTGTTCCACTTGAGGCAAGATTGGTCATCTCGCTCGTATAGGACTGTCTGGCAGATTTTCTATGGCTGAATGCCCTTCCTAACACCAACCACGGTTACAGTGTGGACTGGGAGGTTTTTACCGTGTTACCTACACGGCCACATTACAGCGTGGACTGTGTGTTTTTTTTGTCGTGACACCTACACAACCTAATTTATTTAGGACTCGATGTATATATAAGTATGTATATATATATGTATGTATGTATTTATAGAAAATAATGAAACAAAACAAAATTTCATTTCTCACTCTTAGTACGGCTGATACTTAAATATAAGTATGTAAACGTACATACATATATGTATACAGACGTACAGGAGTATGTATATATATACATACATGCACACATATATATATATGTACGTATGGGTTTACCGAACATTTATTATAATGTTCGGTTTGTTTGTAAACAAACAGCCCGAATTAAGCCGTACAGTGTTCGGCAACCATCATTGCCCTTTTGTTCAACACTGACAAAGGAACGATGAACTAGTTTCAAGCTTATTAGCTATCGTCAGCATCGTATACCTTCCTGTCAAATGATTGAATGTTTGAAAGTATATCCTTTCCTTATGCATATTAATGGCTGAGCAGCCTAATTTGCATATCAAGTGAGATAGTCGGCCGGGTGTACCGAAAACGATAAATGAAAAAGAATGAAATGAAATGAAATTTCTCACTCTTAGTATGGCTGATACTTAAATGTAAGTATGTATATGTACATACATATATGTATACAGACATACAGTAGTATGTATATACATACATGCACAGATATATATATGTACATATGGGTTTACCGAACATTTATTATAATGACAAAGGAACGATGAACTAGTTTCAAGCTTATTAGCTATTGTCAGCATCGTATACCTTCCTGCATGTATGTATATATATATATACATACTACTGTACGTCTGTATACATATATGTATGTACCATTAATATGCATAAGGAAAGTATATACTTTCAAACGTTCAATCATGACAGGAAAGTATTCGATGCTGACGATAGCTAATAAGCTTTCATGTGCATCACGTGACCATACCAACGTAGCCTTCTCTCGAGTAAACAACATCTGATCCCTCTTATTTCTAATATTTCCCTTAGTTCGTTTATGCTTTGCCGTTCGCGTATATTACTATTACACATCCAGTGGAGCATGCAAGCTTCGTTCCTCTCTAGTCTGCGTATATCCTCTGCACACAATGCCCAGGTCTCACTGCCATGCAACATTGCTATTCGTATGCAGGCATCATACAGCCTGCCTTTCATTTTTAGGGAGAACCCTTTAGCGGCTAATAGTGGTATAAGCTCTCTGAACTTTTTCCATCCAGTTCTGACTGTAGCTACTGTACTTTCAGAGCACCCTCCCCCACTGCTGATTTTGTCACCCAGGTAACGGAAGCTGTCCACTATTTCTATAGAACCCTCTGCGCAATTGAAAGAGCTAGTATTCTGTGGGCACTTGCTGCTACTTATTACACCAGAGCACCGGCCACATGTAAAATCTATATTCTTAGTTAGCTTACCTGTGATCCCACTACATCTTTTATGCACCCATATTTTGCATTTGGGACATAAAATGGAGTTTCTACCTATGCCTTTCCTACACACTGAGCATGGCCATTTCCCGGAAGGGACCGGCGCCTTATTTTCTTTCCTACAAACTAGAACTTTAGTCTTAGCCAGGTTAATTTTAAGGCCTTTTGATTCTAGGCCGTGCTTCCATGTTTGGAATTTCTTCTCTAGCTCGGCCACTGATTCAACTGGGTCAAAGACACTTTGAGCGCAGCCAGTTAGAATCTTATCTTTCCTTCACCGATAACAATGTATTTTATGTCTGAAATTATTGACTCAACCACAACGAGTTATCACTATGTAGATCTATTTTATTCCCTATTATGTATATATATATATATATATATATATTTGTAATATAAACCCAATTCCTTGCAAGCAGGGAAAAGCAGACGTAAAATAATGATGATGATGATGATGATGATGATATATATAATATATATATATAATATATATATATTTTCTTATCTGTATAAATTCATCAAGTTCTCTTTACCATCTAGAACAAAGGTTCTCAACGGAGGGCATATGCACCCCTGGGGGGCGTTTCGGAACTCCAGAGGGGCGTTTGGGAGCAAGGTCGCATTAGGGGGGCGTTTGGAGCTGGTTAAGGTGGCGTTGGAAGGCTCTTTATTTTGGTAAGTTTTATAAGCCATATTTGTATGTCTTTGAGACAGCCAGTGTGAATGCATTTGAATGAGCTTGCAGACAGCATAACTATAGTCTGACCGCAGCTGTGGGCAGGTGTGTCTGGTAATTGAGATCCTAAAAATGGAAAAACCCACAGTCAACTGGGTCAAAGACACTTTGAGCGCAGCCAGTTAGAATCTTATCTTTCCTTCACCGATAACAATGTATTTCATGTCTGAAATTATTGACTGAACCACAACGAGTTATCACTATGTAGATCTATTTTATTCCCTATTGTATAAATAATATTACAAATAAAAAAAAAAGAAAAGAAAAAACAGAAGCGAGTAGCACACACATCTAGGACCACATACAACACATAATCAGATAATACACACATCTTTGGAATATTGTGAATCAATTTTTTAGTAATCTACTGATATAAAAATCAGTAGTATATTGAAAAATGGAAAAATAGGGGGGGGGGGGGGGGCGTTTCGTGATTTTGAGGGACAAAAGCTGGCGTTTGGCCTACATGGGTTGAGAACCTGTGATCTAGAACATTTGAGACATCTCTCTCTCTCTCCCTCTCTCTCTCTCTCTCTCTCTCTCTCTCTCTCTCTCTCTCTATATATATATATATATATATATATATATATATATATATATATATATATATATATATATATATATAATTAATACATCTACCAACATATGCGTACAGATGTACACTAATACTAGTAAATATATAAGTTATGTCAAAGTACCTAGGTGGTTCAATGCAGAGGGATGCAGAACAATTATATGAAAGACGTAAAATAAGAAAATTTTAAAAATTAAAAATTAACTTACTTACTAAAATTTTCACTCCAACTAATTAGTTTCTGTAATGGGATAAATATAGTTACACAATGTAACTATCGAGAATTCTCGATAGTTACATTGTGTAACTATATTTATCCCATTACAGAAACTAATTAGTTGGAGTGAAAATTTTAGTAAGTAAGTTAATTTTTAACTTTTAAAATTTTCTTATTTTACGTCTTTCATATATATATATATATATTTATTAAAATAACAGATTAAAGTTGGATTTTAGTCTTCAAATTTATTATTATTACTATATATATATATATATTTCGTTTCTGAATTTGTTTAGCAAGATTCTTTATCTGAAAACGTGTGTTGAAACCGATATTGTTATACTTTGGGAGGGTCATGTTGCCAAAAAGAAACACACGCACCAGTTGCTTTCACTTCAATTTATTATAATAAATTTATAAATTTAGGAATTTATAAATTTCCAGTTGGTTGGTTGGTTCCACAACCAGATGGTTGTTTATATATAAACTAACTATATAGTATTTCATGGATAGTTGGCTGTATTATTTTATATGAGACATAATTAAATAAATCTCTCTTTCTTTCCATACGATCGTTTTGTTATAAGATTTCTACAAGGTGGGAAAATTATGTCCAAGTTATGTAGAAGCTTGCATATAATCCATAGAAATCCACGCAAGTGGGCCCTTATAACTCATCAGTGGATGCCCAGGCAATATCAATATAAAAAACTATATTGATATTAATATTCAACGATGGTCTCCATCAGTGCTAGAAGGACTGCTAAGTTTGAAAGTCCAGCAGTCCTTCAAAAAGAAATTTCACACTGTCTCTAAATGGGAAGGGGAGGTCATCATAAAATATAAAATAATATACACATAGATCATTGAACACATAGGTCATTAAACGCGAGAATCATTAAACTCAGACTAGTCCTAAATAAAACAATAGCTACAATTATATACACTTATGCACCCCAGGTTGCCAGATGAACTTAAGGATAGGTTTTATGAGTCCCTAATGCACACTACCACTCTAACAAATGACAATGAGTTCCTACTCATTGCTGGGGACTTTAACGGACCTGTTGGGAAACATAGCGATGGCTCTATAGAGTCCAAATGAAGAAGGTTACAAGCTTCTAGAATTCTACGACACCAACGACCTGTTGATATGTAACACTAACTTCAAAAAGCCCAACAACCACCTAATCACCTATAGATCAGGGGAGCTTACTAGTCAGATAGATTTTATCCTTACCAGAGGACGAGATAGATGGATGGTTGTTAACAAAAGGCCTTCCTGGGTGAAGAGTGTACCTCCCAACACAGCCTAGTAGTCAGTGGCCTGACTGTCAGAGCTAGAAAAAACTTGAATCAAAAGGCAACCTGGAGAAGAAAGATCTGGAAGCTGAAAGATCCCTCAGCCAGTAACAGATTCAAATATATTTTACTTGATGCCTATGACAGTAGAGAAGAACAGATACAGACATTCAATGTAGTGGAGCACTGGGAGTTCCTAAAAATAACCTACTGAAAGCAGCAGATGAGATTTGTGGTTAGAGCAAGACTACAGGGAGAAGGAGACTGACTTGGTGGAGGAACAATAAGGTAGACAAAGCAATTAAAGCCAAGAGAGAAGCATGGAAACATTGGAAGAATGGGAGGAGCAGGATACATTACATAGAGACCAGGAGAGAAGCTAGGCGATAAGTATACTTAGCTAGGAGGGAAGCAGAGGATAGAAAATTCAAGCATATTTTGCAACATGAGGACCACAAACGGGAGGTGTTCAGGATTGTGAGGCAGTGTGTTAGTGAAAATTGTGATGTCATCAGTGAGAAGTGTATCCAGGATGATAAAGGTGCACTTTCCCTCACTCTGGGAAGAAAGAAGCGTGGAAAAGCCATTATGAAAGATTATTGAATGAGGAGAATGCATGGGAGAAAGAGACCCTACCCCAAGCAGACCCCATTGTAGGCCCAGCAGTACAAGTCAGTAGCAGTGTAGTAAGTAAGGCAATTAAGGATATGAAAACTGGGAAAGCAGCCGGTCCATCGGGAATAGTTGCTGAGATGCAGAAAGAATCTGGGTCAGTAGGACACACCATAACCATGCATTTTGTAAACCAAGTAATACTGGATGGTGTCATACCATATGAGTGGCGCAGCATCATTGTCAATTGCTATAAGGGTAAAGGTGATGCACTAGATAGAGGAAACTGTAGAGGTATAAAGCTGATGGACCAGGTAATAAAAGTAACTGAAAGAGTCATAGTACAGTTGATTAGGGACAGGATAAACCTAGATGAGATGCAGTTTGGATTTGTACCATGCAAAAGCATCACTGATGCCCTCTTCCTTGTGAGACAGTTACAGGAACTAAAAGTAAGCCTCTCTACCTAACATTTGTATATCTGGAGAAAGCTTTCGACAGCGTGCCTCATGACATAATTTGGTGGGCTCTTAGAAAACTTGGAGTAGATGAGTGGCTTGTGAAGGCTGTACAAGCCATGTATAGAGGAGCAGTTTAGCAAAGTCAGGATTAACAATAACTATAGCGAAGAATTTAGTGTCCAAGTTGGTTCTGCCCTTAGCCCGCTCCTGTTTATTATCATTTTGCAGGCTATAACAGAGGAGTTTAAGACTGGATGCCCATGTGAACTTCTGTACGTGGATGATCTTACCCTCATAGCTGAATCCATAGGGGAACTAAAGAAGAAATTCCAAACATGGAAGAAGGGCCTAGAAATAAGGGGTCTTAAAGTCAACCTGACAAAGACTAATGTCCTAGTAAGTAGAAGAGAAAACAGAACACAGATCACCTCAGGGAAATGGACTTGTCCAGTATGTAGGAAAGGCATTAGTAGAAATTCCATCCTCTGCCCATATGCAAAATGTGGGTACACTAGAGATGTAGTGGGATCTCAGGAAGTTTAGCTACGAATGTAGGATTTACGTGTGGCAGTTGCACTGGAACAGTAAGCAGCAAACAACTGCAGGAAACAAGCACTACCAAATTCTCAGAGGGCTCTGTAGAAACAGTAGACAGCTTCTGCTACTTGGGTGATCGAATTATCAGCAGTGGTAGGTGTTCTGATAGTACAGTAGCCAGAGTAAGAACAGGATGGATGAAGTTCAGGGAGCTACTACCACTGCTGGCTACAAAAGGCTTCTCCCTCAGAATGAAAGGCAGACTGTATATTGCGTGCATATATACAGCTATGTTACATGGTAGTGAAACCTGGGTGCTGTGTGCAGAAAACTTGGGTAGATTGGAAAGAAATGAAGCCTGTATGCTCCGATGGATGTGTAATAGTAATATACGCGAATGGCGAAGCATAAATCAACTGAGAAAGAAACTAGGTATAAGAGGAATCAAATGCTGTGTGCAGGAGACGAGATTGTGTTAGTATGGACAGGTGTTGCGTATGAAGGACGACAGCTGCATAAAAAAGTGCAGAGCGCTCAAAGTCGTTGGAAGCCTTGGAGTGGGGATACCCAAGAAGACCTGGGATGAGCTGACCTTGCCCAATTGCACCTCTGAGAGGAGATGACACATGACCAGGATCTCTGGTGATATGCAGTAATACAGCCGACCCAACTTTCCATGGGCACAAGCTGAAGCATATGTACAGTTTGCACCCCCGTACAGTTTGATTCATAGGAAATAGAAAAGATAAAAGAGAAAAGCAGATGGACCATTCCTACTCATTGGGTTTCTTTTGGAGGATCATTATAGTTGCAGATGCTTTATAAGACAGTACTATTCACCAGTGTATGAAAAGAAACTACAGGTTTATCCAGGGATAGTTATTTGGTATGAAAACACATCAAATGCTGGACCACAATACACGAAACAAAAGAAGAAGAAAAAGTTACATGCTGATATATATATATATGTGTGTGTCTGTGTGAATCATCATCATGATCACCGTTTTACATCCATTTTCCATACTAGCATGGGTTATATATATGTGTGTGTATGTATATATATATACATAGCGAGTCATTACAAATTATTTTGGGGACCTTCATAGTAATATGAGAAGATGGAATTTGTATCCTGTAGAACGACTATAATACTATTTTGACTGTTTGATTTAGCAGAACCTCTTTGGTGCCACTCATCAAGCAAAATATATGTATTTGATCATTAATGTTCCCTCTTCTCCCTCTCTCAGACCAAACTTTTAATAATCTTCTGTTTAAAATCTTAACCACTTTATATATGTTGATTTTGCTGTGGAAAAATGTGTCATGATTATCTAGATATTCGGTGTCATAAGTAAGTTTAAGTAGGAGGCCCAGTTCATTTGTGTCAACATCGCAGAACTCCACTCTCACTGATTATTTTCACACATTTTTCCACAGTAAAATCAATGTCAATGGATGGGTACAGAGATACTATTATGCAGTTAGTTAGGTGTTTGTTGTTGCATTCATTGATTCTACTGAGGGGGACCTCTGTGATGTCGCATATATCTGGGGCCATCTTAATTATACACCCATAATTTAAAATGCTTGTTGTCTTATTTTCTTCCATAGCTGGAAAGTTTGTTTTTGTTAGAGCAGTTGTTTTTAAAGCTTTTTGCCTTTCCTTCTGGTAACAATATAACTATTATTATGTGGTAAGGTGTTGGCAGCCTGCATGCAAACAGTTTGAACACAACACAGGTTTCAACACCCCCTACAATTTGAACACAACACAGTGTTTCAACACCCCCCACAATTTGAACACAACACAGGTTTCAACAACCCCACAATTTGAACACAACACAGTGTTTCAACACCCCCCGCCACCCACACACAATTTGAACACAACACAGGTTTCAACAGCCCCCACAATTTGAACACAACATAGTGTTTCAACACCCCCACAATTTGAACACAACACAGGTTTCAACACCCCCACAATTTGAACACAACACAGTGTTTCAACACCCCCCACAATTTGAACACAACACAGTTTAAACATGACACAATTTGAACACAACACAGTAAAGATACCACCCATAGTTTGAATACATCACCATTCACTAGCACAGTAATTGTGCCTTGTTTTATATATCAATACCACACCCACTCACACTCATAATTATACTCAAATATGCGACAACATTAGGGAACAAATCAATTTTTTAAATATTGATTTTATGTAAAGTTAAATTAGGTTTTCTTTCACTAATGCCAGAGTTTGTATTATAAATTCCTTTGTATTCATAGTTTTTAAGATATCTCGCACCTTGTAAGACACAAAATAATATGTTGACAGAGTAAATATGGTAATTTCTATCATGAAATGTAATTACTTTGATTCATTAAGTTTTATAAACTTAAAAATCTTCTTTATAGTAACATTAAAAACGTTATTGATCACCTAATTTCTTTCTTTAATTTTTTTCATTTGTCAAGATGGCTAATTTATCAATAAACAAGATCATACCCTTATTCATTAAGTCTTTCACTAACAGCTCATTATGACAAGATTCTATGTGAAATTACAAAGTAATGGCTATTAAATTGAAGAAAATTTGTTTTTAATTTTAAGGTAAACTTAAGAAATCTTTTAATGCAAACTTCAGTGATACTAAGAAACAGATATATAGTTGTTAGATGTTGTATCGAGCTGTAAGCTGTTCCCATTACTAAAAATGTTCATATAAAAAACTAAAGAGTAACGTAATATTTAATGGCAAATGTGAGTAATATTTTTCTAGTTTCAGTGATAGGACTGTGGCCATTCTGTAGCATTCAAAGAGTTTTAGTTACTTATATTGACCCCATGTATTGACTTTTGTCCCAAAACGTCATAAATGCCTCAGGATATTTACATAATATACAAAAACACATGTGTAACTCCTTCTGCACACACACACATACAGGCACACACACACATAGACACACAGACACACACACATACAAAGTATTGGTTATGTTTATCTCTTCTTTGATCAATCCTGATCAAGGAGACCTATATTCAAAGGTTCTTCCAGCCATGACCATCTGTCTCATTTTTTGGGGGGTGGGGGTGGATAATGTTTCCAAAGTGCCTATTTTATAGCATATAATATTTTATTGAAGACAGTATGGTGCAATTTGAGTAAAGGAATTGGTTGCTATATTTAGCAAATCGAATAATCCACCCCATAGCACTCTCTCTCAAGTTTACATGTAAGCTTTTTGGGGGTATAGTGAATCAATAGTGTAAATTCTGTGGCATATAATATTTTATTAACAACAGTACCATATAATTTGAGTGAAGGAATTGGCTGCTATCTTTAGCAAATTGAATGACCACCTAGAAGCTCTCTCTCTCAGCTTACATGTGAGTTTGTTGGTGATGTACTGTATCTATAATGTATCCTTTATGACAATATTTTATTAAAACAGTAGTGTGCAATTTGAATGAAGGAATTGATTGCTATCTTTAGCAAATTGAATGACCACCTAGAAGCTCTCCCTCTAGTTTACATGTGAACTTTAGGACTGAAAGTTAAAAGATGACCCATTTTAAGTAAAACTGTTCATTGAAATCACTTTAATTACTACAGTGACAATAACAATATGTAGCTGGATCTCATAAAACATCAAAACATCACATGCCACCATTAAAAGACTCTATTAGAGACTGCATAAATATTCTAAAGCCTATGTTCTCAACATCGTTAGCAAATGAAAACAATTCCTCAATATGAAATATGAAACAAGCCATGGAAACTACAGTTTACTAACAGCTGACAGCTGCAAATCCAATATCTTTTTAATGATCAATAATAATCCAATAATTGGTTGAACATTATATAAAGTTTCATGTTTGATTTTTTATTATTGAATCTGTTGGCTTTTACATGTTGTTGTTATTGTTGTTGTTTAGCTCCAGATCAACTTTGTTTAAGTAGACCCGTGATCAAGGGTATTTCGACCAAGCAATGATAACCCAGGCGGTGGATTGGCAGTATCGGTAGAGGGTCGGACGCCATGTTTTGCAGCAAAGAGTTATGACCCTTTATGGTCTGAGTTCAAATCCCGCCGAGGTTAACTTTGCCTTTCATCCTTACGGGGTCAATAAAATAAAGTACCAGTAATACTGGGATAATTGCTGGCCTTGTGCCAAAAGTAGAAACAATTATTTATTTAGGGCATGTCATTAGCCAACATGTCCAGCCTTTACTAAAATGGTAGGGTGAGGTTTGGGAGTGATTTAGCATGCTATTCCTAGCCAGTTAACCCTTTAGTTACCAACCCAGCCAAAACCTGCTCTGGTTCTATGAAATAAAACCACCCATTTTAAAGGCTTCCAATTTAAATTAAAACCTTCCAACATAATTTTATATAAGAACCTTACATCAAGGTACTATCTTACTAATGAAATAATTAATGATTTTAGTAAATCCCTCAAAATTCTTCATTAATTAATTAAAATAGAAATGTGATCACATTAGAAATGTGATCATGAAAGAGTTAAGTAACCATGTAAGATGATCCATTATGTAACTGAAATGCTCCTATGTTAGATTTACTTCATGTTGCTTGGATGATATTACATTAATTCAATCCACTCCAGAAAATATTTGGTCTCAATTTCTCTCTATTTGAAAAAATGTGGTAGGCCGTAAAGGACTTTAATTGATGATGGAAAAATTTTTGACTTTTTTATGTATGTGAATAGCTTCATAAGGAAAAAAAATTAGCTACTTTAATAAATCCTTTCAAATTTGTTATTACTTTTAAAATTTATTTAAATACATAAGAAATGGTCATGAATGTGGCCATGAAATGGTTAACATCTTTTAAAAAATATAAATAAGATGCTAAAAATAAAGTACAGAAAAGAAGCAAAAATAAACCATCCTTATTCTAAACCTGAAAATTGAGTTAGTAAATTAAAATAGCAAATTTGCAATGTTTATATTTATAGGCTGTCCAATGGTGAAAAAAGTCTAGCAATACTCTGTATATTCATGAAAATTGTAAAAAATTCAAAATAAAAATAATTTGAGCTCTTTTTTAAAAATATTTTTTATAAGTTTAGTTTCTAAAAATTCCATTCTGGATACTTTTACAAACCCATGATTAAAAAGCTTTCACTGCTATCAGACATTCCCATTATATTCTAAATTTTCTATTTTGATTTATATAGTTATTTATATAGTCATTTCTAGCAACTTCTCAAATATCCTGTATTTCTCTCAATAATATTTGTTTTACTTGTTAGAGCCAACTTTAAGTCACTCTGTGTTTTAAGTTACCATATATATAATCCAAACCAAATATAAGCCAACCCTTATTTTATATCTGAGAAATAGGTAAAAGTCCAAACCCCATTTATAAGCTGAGGTAGGTACTCAATATATTATGTTTAAATGGTGCAGTTATGAAATTCTCATGTTGTAAGTGTTGTTTAGAGTATAGTTTTTGCTTCACAACTACATTATGTAACAGTTTTTTGTTACCAGTTTCTAATACTTTTGAAGGCCGTATTCATTCAAAACACACCAAAAACCAATATGAAAAACAATTTTCACATCGAAAGTGAAACTGGTTTAATACACATCTCAAAAAATATTTCAGCTGCCTATTTACGTAGAATTTTGAAGTTGGTGAAAATCAGCAAAATATTAATCCTCAATATAAGCAGACACTCCATTTTACCTTCGATTTTTTTGTCACATATTTCTCAGCTTATATCGAAGTATATACAGTAGTTCTAGCAATAACAACATTGTCAATATTAAGAGTGTTACATATAAATTTGAGACCTATGTTCCCAAAGAATTATTCTAATGACAGAAGTCTCTGAATGATGTTACTTAATATTCTTCCTTTTCTTGCTTCTTCTTGCTTCTTGTGTCTCCTGGTAAGGATATAATCTACCTGGCTTATGTGTTCCCCCGATCTATATGTGATCTCCTTTTTTGAAGTTAGTGTTACAGATAGTTAGGTTATTTGCGTCACAGAATTCCAGGATTCTGGAGTTTTCCTCATTTCTAGTACCAAACCCATAGCCTCCATGGATTCCGTCATAGCCATCACAATGTTGTCCAACGTGACCATTTAGGTCGCCAGCAATAATTATATAGTCACTGTCAGTTATTTGGGAGATAGTGAGCATCAGTGTCTCATAGAATCTGTCTTTTATAGTACCGGGCATTCCGGATTGTGGTGCGTATGCAGATATTACTGTCACAGTAGTTCTATTTAGAACAAGTCTTATTTTAATTATTCTGTCGTTCACTCTATTTACGTCATTATCATCATTTTACGTCTGCTTATCCCTGCTTGCAAGGGTAGTATATATGTATGTGTATATATATTGTGAATATATATCATGTAAAGAATATACTTCAGTTTATATTAAAAGATAATAATAATGTATTAAAGGTTATTTATTCATTTTTGTATTTTAGTTTCATAGACTGGTTATTTGATTATTCTTGACAAGAAAATGTATCTCTCAATTGTTGGTCTCTTTATTCATTTATACCTAATTATTAAAATCATAATGCTTTTTTTTTTCTTTCAAAGAGTATTGTTGTCATCACTAACTGTGAACTCTTGATGACTCATTGCTATCAGGCAATTTGATATTTTCTGTTCATCTAGTGTTGATATTTTGTATTAGCTCATTTCAGAATTTCAAATGTAATTACCACACTGTTCAATATCAGTTGATCTCATCTTGCATTATTAACTGCTACAGCAATATTTCTCACACTAGATCAGAAATTGACTTATGTATTTGTCAGCAAATGTTCATTATCTACTGCAAAAAAAAAAAAAAATCAAGAACAAATAAATGCCTGCGTATAATAGATGAGATCCTAAGTTTAATGGATAATTGATAGCATTCCTTCTGTAGAATAATTTTATCTGCTAGAAATAGCAAGCAGAATCTCCTGAAATCACATATCATTTTCTTAACAGAAGAAAGTTGTTAGAATATGTGTAGACTTATATATATATATATCATCATCATCACCGTTTTACGTCTGTTCTTCCACGCTAGCTTGGGTTAGATGGGTTGTCCTGTTGTGGGCAGTGTCCGGTCGGCTGACCATGCCTTGCTCATACGGGAACTGATTCTGACTTGATTTCTACAGCTGGATGCCCTTCCTAACACCAACCTCATTTACAGTGAATGCTGGGTGCTTTCTTTCCGTGGGACCTACACGTCCACTTTACAGTGTGGACTGGGTGCTTTTTTTGCCATGACACCTTCACAAACCACTTTGCAGTGGGAGGGTGTGGGGGCATATTGTCTATATGCTTCAGCTTTGGCTTGTACCTGTGGGGGGTCGGGTCTTCTGTATTACTGCGTGACGCCAGAGGTCACAGTCATGTGTCATCACCTTTGAGAGGTGTAATTGTGTAAGGTCGGCTTTTATCACCTCATCCCAGGTCTTTTTGGGTCTCCCAACTCCACGGTTTCCATCGACTTCTAATGCTCTGCACCTTTTTATGCAGCTGTCATCCTTCATATGCATCACATGTCTATACGAACGCAACCTCCTCTCCTGCACACAGCATTTGATTCCTCTTATACTCAGTCTTTCTCTCAATTCGCTTATGCTTTGCCGTTTGTGTATATTATTATTACACATCCATCGAAGCATGCAGGCTTCATTTCTTTCTAATCTACGAAGTCCTCCACAGACAGCGGCCAGGTCTCACTACCATGTAACATTGCTGTTCGTATACACGCATCATACAGTCTGCCTTTCATTTTGAGGGAAAAGCCTTTTGCAGCTAGCAGTGGTAGTAGCTCCCTGAACTTCTTCCATCCCAATCTTACCCTAGTTATTGTACTTTCCAAACACCCACCTCTGCTGCTAATTCGGTCACCTAGGTAGCATAAGCTGTCTACTGTTTCTACAGAGCCCCCAGAGTTTGGTGGTACTTGTTTCCTGTGGCTGTTTGCTGTCCCAGCACAGCTGCTACTTGTGAAGCCTACATTCTTAGTTTAAGCTTCCTGAGATCCCGCTACATCTCTTGTGTACTCATTGTTTGCATTTGGAGCAGAGAATGAAGTTCCTACCTACACCTTTCCTGCATACTGAGTAAGGCCATTTCCCGGGAGGGATCTGGGTGCTGTTTTCTCATCTACAAACCGTAGTCTTTGTCAGGTTGACTTTGAGACCCTTTCTTTCTAGTCCCAGCTTCCAAGTTTGGAATTTCTTCTCTAGTTCTACCATAGATTCAGCTATAAGTGCGAGGTCATCTGCATACAGGAGTTCCATGGGCATCCGGTCTTAAACTCCTCTGTTATTGCCTGCAGAACTATGATGAACAGGAGAGGGCTAAGAACAGAGCCCTGGTGGACACTGACCTGTACGTTAAATTCCTCGCTATAGTCATTGCTAATCCTAACTTTGCTGACTGCGCCCCTATACATGGCTTGCTTTCACAAGCCATTCATCTGCTCCTAGTTTTCTAAGAGCCCACCAGATGATAGCACGGGGAACTTTGTCAAAGGCTTTCTCAAGATCGACGAATGCCAGGTAGAGCAGCTTACTTTTAGCTTGGTACTTTTCCTGTAACTGCCTCAAAGGAAGAGGGCATCAGTGGTGCCTCTTCCTGGGACAAACCCAAATTGCCACTCATTTAGTTTCACCCGGTCCCTAATCAATTGTGCTATAACTCTTTCTGTTACTTTCATGACCTGGTCGATCAGCTTTACACCTCTATAGTTTCCTCTATCTAGTGCATCACCTTTACCCTTGTAGCAGTTGACAATGATGCTACTGCCCCAATCCTTTGGTATGACACCTTCTAGTATTACCTGGTTAACAATATGTGTGGTTATGGTGTCCCCTACCGACCCAGATGCCTTCAGCATCTCTGCAGCTATACCCGATGGACCGGTTGCCTTCCCCGTCTTCATATCTTTGATTGCCTTACTTACTGCTGCTGACTTGTACTGCTGGCCCCTCTATAGTGTCTACTTGGGGTAGGGTCTCTTCTTCCCATGCATTTTCCTCATTTAGTAATCTTTTATAATGGCTCTTCCACGCATCTTTCTTCTCAACACTTGTGATGGCAAGCTCACCTTTACCATTCTGGATACACTTCTCTCCAATGACATCACAATTCTCTCTGACACACTGCCTCGCAATCTTGAACACCTCCTGTTTCTGGTCCTCACGTTGCAAAATATGCTTGAATTTTCTATCCTCTGCTTCCCTCCTAGCTAAGTATACTTGTCACCTAGCTTCCCTCCTGGTCTCTATGTAATGTACCCTGCTTCCCCCGTTCTTCCATTCTTTCCATGCATGTCTCTTGGCCTTAACTGCCTCATCTACCTTATTGTTCTACCACCAAGTCATTCTCCGCCTGCCTGTGGTCTTACTCCAGCCACAGATCTCATCCGTCACCTTTAGTAAGTTAATTTTTAGGAACTCCCAGTGCTCTTCTACATTGAATGTCTGTATCTGTTCTTTACTCTCATAGGCGTTGAGTAACATATCGTTAAATCTATTACTGGCTGAGGGGTCTTTCAGCTTCCAGATCTTTCTTCTCCAGGTTGGCTTCTGTTTCTAGGTTCGTCTAGTTCTGACTGTGAGGTTGCTGACGACTAAGTTATGTTGGGAGGTACATTCCTCACTAAGGAAGGCTTTTGTGTTTATGACCGTCCATCTGTCACGTCCTCTGATGAGGATAAAATCTATTTGATTAGAATGCTCCCCTGATATATAGGTGATCAGATGGTTAACCGGATTTTTTGAAGTTTGTCTTACATATTGACATGTCATTGGCGTCGCAGAATTCTAGAAGCCTGAAGCCTTCTTCATTTCGTGTGCCAACCCCATGGCCTCCATGGACTCTATAGAAGCCGTCAGTGTTTACCAACATGTCCGTTAAAATCTCCTGCAATGATTAAGAAATCATTGTCGTTTGTTAGAGCAGTAGTGTGCATTAGGGACTCGTAAAACCTATCTTTAAGTTCGTCTGGCAAACCCGATTGGGGTGCGTGAGCTGATATTATTGTGGTAATTGTTTTATTCAGGTCTAGTCTGAGTTTAATGATTCTTGCATTCACCCTGTTCACCTAGATTACTTTATCTACCCATTTGTCAGCTAGTAGGATACCTACATCACCCAACCCATCATCATTTGCCACCCAGAAAAAATTTGTAGCACTTTGTGCCTGCGCAGGTGTACATAATAACCAATATGGACATTGCATATGCCCTTCCACAAGCAAATGTATCTAGTAATGTATGTCCGTGTGGCTCCGTGTATCTTCTGTGTATGCATGTGTGGGGCGATGTATGCGTGTATGTATATTTACATTGATGCATGTGTGGATGTGCATATGTCTCTGGGTGCATGTGTGCACATGTATATTTATATTTCTTTTTATATTCTGTCCACACAATATGCACCACACCGATATCTTGCCTTTACCCTCAGTTATTTTAGCAACCTTTTCAAAACATTTGTTTATAGTCTTTTCAAACCTCATACCATAATTCATTATTTCATTAATTCTCTATAGCACAATTTACCTTTAACGATGTCTAAACAGCTTACAAGTAAGCTTCACCCCAACCTAGTATAACCTACCGCTGTTATGCCCCCCCCCCCCTCCTTTCTTTCCACTCATTCTTCCATAACAAACTGATGACCAGCAGAAGCCCCCCCTACCCTTACTACAGCATTGCACCCTTTCCATCCCCCACCCCCCCGCCACACTCACATCAACCATCACTCCCCACCACCACCTCGTCACTATACCCCCCCACCTCGTCACTATACCCCCCTCCACCTATCACGCATGCCAAACCATTCCTCATAGCTAAACCACCAATCAAAACAACATAAACTGACCACCATATGAATGTGAAACATTACAGACATTTCTATGTTTTATATGTTCATTCTGTCATTACCACAGCAGAGGTCCGACAAGCTTTTGATTCCATAGTTGGGCCAGATCAATACAGAATAAACCTTGAGCTGGTCAATAGCGAAAGGCGCATCACCAATCAATAAATGTGATGAAGACATAACAAACTATCCTTGTATTATTATATTTACATTCTGTTTAGCTCTACACTTCACTACAGACGTGAATCTAAACATCAAGTGCTCACCTGAGCGAACCTACAGTAACCTTACGTTACACTCCCTGGATATATATATTATTCAGAATAATAATAAATGAAGACATTCACATAATCAAAATATATGTTTTATTATATATATTTCGAAGGTACTGTGCTGTTTTTTCAGTACGTCCTCATCAGATAAAATACATGAATTGATGTATGACATACCTCAACTGTCTTGATGGTTCAATTCCAGTATTGGCAGGTTATATATATATATATATTGCATATATATATATATTGCATATATATATATATATATATATTGCATATATATATATATACATCTATTGCATATATATATATATTTGCAATGAAGAAGTAAAATAAAGAAATTTATTTTAAGTTTATATGAAATTAATACCAGATGTGATTAGTTTAACCAATAAGACATAATGAGAGAATTGGGTTACAGTTTAGTGATGTTCTAACATGTATAATAATTGAGTTTAATATAATTATGAGACATTGCTAGTAAATTAATTGTTTCTACGTTTGGCACAAGGCTAGCAATTACCCAGTGCATTACTGGTACTTTATTTTATCAACCGATGAAAGACAAAGTGAACTCAGAATGCCAAGGGCCATAACTCTATGTGTCAAAGCATGGCATGAGATGTATTTGTGTACAGCTTTACTTTTGCTAAATTGTAAGATTAAGGTGGGTTGAGAAATTGAAACACTATGGTTTTGATATTCTCATTCCCTTCTTCTGCCCAGGTCTTCTATAGGTTCCTTTCACTAAAATCTCCAAGCATATGAGATATTCTTTCTCTTGCCTTCACTGGTGCCAAACAAAATTAAAAAAATGTCTAAAGTCTGTTATGAACCTGGAGACTTGTCAAGCTGGTGCTTATCCCAGTTTCTGTGGTGTGAAGCAACTGAGAGTATAAGACTTCACCCTAGTGAAGACACTATTCCCTTACAGGGTTAAATCCCCAGCTATTGCTGGTACTCGTTTTCAGCTGAGTATACTGGAGCAATAGGAAATGGAGTGTTTTGCTCAAGAACAAAACACAGAACCCAGTCCAGGAATTGAGCCCATGACATTAGGATCATAAGTCCAACACTCTTACCACTAGGCCATGGAGGGATGTATGGAAATACTACTATGCAAGGTTGCTGAACTAAAAGAATGCATACATATATGCAGAGAAATGCTAGCAATGAGCTCACTGAGGAATTTAGTGAAAAGGTTTAACACTTTTGATAGCAAACCAGTTGAAACGAACACTGGTTCTAGGAAACAGAATTGTTTATTTTAATGTATTTATCGAAAATTCTTCTATCATAATCTTCTTTAATAATATTTATTATGTTCTAAACATCTGTTTAATAATGAGACAGATATTCTATTAAATTCTTCCAAATTCTTGATTTATTTTCAAAATCATATGAAAAGTATATTCCAAGCGTGCCCAGGGACGCCACACACCCCACCCTCAGGTACCCCCTATCCTCCACCCCCGAGGCCAGCGCCAATCGTTTGCGTGACCAGGTAAACGCAAAGCTTATCATGGGTGATGTCTCGGCCGCAGTCAGAATTGTTGCCTCAGAGAACACTGTCCTCCAACCCACCAAGGAGATCCTGGCTGCTCTGCGGCCCAAACACCCTGAGCCACCCACTGATCTTAGACCTATACCCCCACCCGCCCCCCACCTACTCCTTGTGGCTACTGATGCAGATATCATGTCCGCCTTCAGGTCCTTCCCAGCTAGCAGCTGCGGAGGTGTTGATGGTCTCCGACCAGGCCACCTCAAGGAGTTGACATCCCCCCTCAGCACTGAGGCCGGGCACCGCCTTCTGAGTGCAATTGTGATGCTTACCAATAGGCTCATTCATGGTGCCCTCAACCCTTACGCCCGAGGCCTCTTTTTTTCGGCCAGCCTCACTGCTCTCAGGAAGAAAGAGGGTGGCATACGCCCCATTGCTGTGGGCAATGTCTTCTGGAGGCTGGCTGGCAAGATGATCTGCAAGTCCGTCACACATGAACTGGGTGAGGAGTTTAGTCTGGTGCAACTGGGTGTCGGCGTGTCCGGTGGCTGTGAGGGAGCCTCTCATGCAATCAGGCAGTTCTTCAGCAGCTGTCCATCGGTACCGGCATCCAGGGACTCCAGGCACCTCATTGTAAAGATTGACATGAGGAATGCCTTTAACTTTTTATGCCGGGATCATCTGCTCGAGGCCTGCCTCAGCCGAGCCCCCTCTGCCTACCCGCTGGCCTACCTGTCATATGGAGCCCTGAGCATGCTCCTAGCTGCTGATACGGTCATACCCTCGGCTACTGGGGTCCAACAGGGCGACCCTTTGGGAACCTTCCTGTTCGTCCTTGGTATTGACCACATCGCCCGGAGTATTACGGCCCCTCTCAACGTTTGGTATCTGGATGATGCTACGTTGGGCAGGCCCGTATGGACGGTCTGCCAAGACCTTCAATCGGTGATTCCTGCCCTGGCAGGAATCGGCCTCCAGGTCAACTCGGCCAAGTCAGAGGTGGTGAACGTCAGCCTTGATGCTGTGAGCTTTGCAGCCTCCGTCTTGGACGTGCGGTCCCTTCTCCGCCAGGTTCAGGTGACCCCTCCAAAGAGGATGTCCTCATCCTTGGGTCACCGATCCACCCACTCCACCATCAGGTCCAGGCTTCAACAGCTCCAGACTCTCACGAGCCGACTAGGCTTGATTGACGGCCACCCAGCTCTGTTTCTGCTGAGGAACTGCTTCGCCATGCCGAAGCTCCTCTATACACTCTCCTCGCTGACCTCGATACTTGTATCCGAGCAGCAGCTGAGGGGATATGCAACGTCAAGTTTGACGACATAGGGTGCCAACAGGCCACTTTACCGGTCAGGTATGGTGACCTAGGCCTCCGGTCCCCGATCTCACTAGCTTTGCCGGCGTATCTTTCGTCAGTAACCTCGTGCCGCGTCCTCGTCAGCAGGGTTCTTCAAAACACAACAGAACCCTCTGTGTTTAGAGAACGTGAGGCCGCCTGTGAGACATGGGACCGGCTGGGACTTAGCCCAGTAGACGTCCCTCCTCCTTCTTCCCCTGTTGACGTCAAGTCTCCCCAACGCACTTGGGATGCCATCCAATGCAGCCTGGCCTCAGACAGGCTTACGTACCAGCTCGACCGGCACTGCCTTGCTTGTTTTCGTGCGGCCTCCAAACCCCACAGTGGTGCCTGGCTCCATGCTCTGCCCTCCTTCTCCACTGGCACGCAGCTAGACAACCATAGCCTGCGAATCGGCATTTCCGTGAGGCTCGGCCTCCGGATCTGCCAGCCACACCAATGTCGCTGCGGTTCCACCGTGGACTCTTTCGGCCTCCACCCGCTTTCCTGTTGCCACAGTGCCAGCCACATTCCATGCCATACTGCCCTCAACGAGGTCATTAAGCAGGGCTTGGATGCTGCAGGCTTCTCTTCCCAGCTCGAGCCGGTGATGCTGGATCGAGGGGACGGCAAAAGGCCAGATGGCATGACCATCTTCCCATTCCGCGGTGGCAAACCCCTCGTCTGGGATGCCACTTGCACCGACACTTTCTGCAGCCGCAACCTGGTGCAGTCTGTGACTGACCCAGGTTCTGCTGCACGTCCGGCTGAGGGGGCCAAACTCCTCAAATACCGGTCGCTCTCCGACAGGTTTTCGGTCGTTCCCCTGGCAGTGGAAACTTCTGGTGTCCTCGGCCCCAGGGCTACCTCCTTACTCACCACCATAGGCGCTAAGCTGGCCAGCCGTAGGTGTGAGCCCCGCGAGTTGGAGTGGCTTTTCCAGCGCGTCTCCCTTGCTGTCCTCCGGGGAAACGCCTTCTCTATTCTGTCCGCCGGGGCTGTGGGTGGGCCCCATAGCATACCATTACATTAGTTAAATACCATTCTTTCATCTCATACATATATATAACTACCAACATATAGTACTTCAATTAATTAATTAACATTGTGAGAGCTCAAACAGATATGCAAATTTAACAGGCCAATTTAGTTCTCTCTGAGTGTGCATATACTATAAATAGCTATAATCTATTATCATCACTATGATCAAGGAATGAATAATCAATTGCTGATCAATTATTAATCAATGCCAATACTATTTAGATTGATTTTTGGGGGAGGGACACCGGGTCTACTTTTCTAAGCAAGGCTAAAATGTATGCTTACTGAAAAAAATTCTTGTAAATTTTACCTTATATTTTTATGCATACATATGCATATATATTTAGACACACACACAAACACACTTATTTATACATATTTATTTACGTATTTATTTATAGTAATAGAAATCAACATCTACATAGACAAACACACTCATCATCATCATCATTTTACATCCGCTTTTCACTGCTTGCAAGGGTTGGACGGGTCCTATTCAGCACAGCATTTCTGCACTTGTCACGGTCCTTCGTCATCTCCTCAGTGATTTTCAGCGATTTGAGATCTGCTCTCACCACCTCCGCCCATGTTTTTTGTGGTCTACCTCTACTGCATCTTCCTTCTACTGGGATTTCTTGGTACTTCTTTACCCAGCAGTCATCCTCCATGCACATCACATGTCCATACCATCTCAGCCTTCTCTCCTGCACACCACAACTTATCCCTCTTATACCCAGTTTCTTTCTCAACTCGTCTATGCTTGGTCGTTCACGCACATTAGCATTGCACATCCAATCGCCTAGGTACTGGAAGCTATCAACCACTTCTATAGAACCCACCTGCATTGGAAACATGTGTCTATCACTGTGATTACTACTGCCAACTTTCCCTGTACATCTACTGCATACGTAGTTTTCCCTACCTGTTAGTTTGCCTGCTATCCCACTACATCTCTTGTGTACCCAGGATCAGCATTGTGTACAAATCGAACATGGCCATTTCCCTGGTGGAATCAGAGTATTGTCCTCTCTTCTACTTATCAACACTTTTGTCTTAGCTTGGTTCACTCTCAGTCCTCTTGCTTGCAACTGCTGTTTCCATAGCAAGAATTTATTCTCTAGCTCCTCTACTGATTCTGCTATAAGAACCAGATCATCAGCATAGAGAAGTTCCCATGGGCATCCAGTCTTAAACTCATCTGTTTTGGCTTGGAGGACTATAATGAACAAGAACGGGCTGAGGACTGAACCCTGATGTACACCTACTTGTATCTGGAATTCCTCACTAAACTCCATACCTACTCTCACTTTACTGACAGTACCTCTGTACAAAGCTTGCACTGTCCTCACAAGCTATTCCTCTACACCTAGTTTCCTTAGGGACCACCAGATGACAGATCGGGGTACCCTATCAAAGGCCTTCGCTAGGTCAACAAAAGCTAAGTATAGTAGCTTATTCTTCTCTAAGAACCTCTCTTGAAGTTGCCTCCCTAAGAAGAGGGCATCCTCTACACCTAGTTTCCTTAGGGACCACCAGATGACAGATCGGGGTACCCTATCAAAGGCCTTCGCTAGGTCAACAAAAGCTAAGTATAGTAGCTTATTCTTCTCTAAGAACCTCTCTTGAAGTTGCCTCCCTAAGAAGAGGGCATCTGTTGTACCTTTCCGAGGCACAAAACCAAACTGCATCTCATCTAATTTGACTTTCTCTAATCAGTTGCGCTAATATTCTCTCTGCCACTTTCATAACCTGATCCCTATTTACGTATTTGTATTTATGGTAATAGAAATCGACACACACACATATGTAATTTATTTGAAATATTTAATTCATATTGAGAATTCTGTAATGAATATTTTTTGTTGAATACAATACAGATTTTATTTGGAAAGTTTTCTCTTTATTTCAAAATAACAATTATAGTATTAACTTGGATTTCTTTTCTATTAACATTTTCTGATAAACAAAAAGTGCTACCATTGAAATTATTTCCTCATTCAAGTGCTGGCAATGCAAATAAAACATAACACTGTGTTTGAAAGTCTGGTTTCTTAAATAATTGTAAATAACACTTGGATTTATTTTTTTTAAATGTGAAGGACAACCCAGTCATTAATCCTTTAGCATTTACATTACTCTATATTTACTATTGTATTTTTGCAGTAAAGGCGTTATCTCACATAATTGTCTTACATAATATTGAATCTATGAGATTTTGATATTATTTATTTTGAGATCAATGCCTTAACATCAGTATAAGCAGCCAGTTACAGCCAGTTTGAACAGAAAGAGGTGAGAGAATCCTGGCTGGTTATGACTGAACATACATGCTATTGAACTAAATACTTTTTTCCAATCCAATCCAATCCATTCTCACTCCTGTTGGAGGAATCCTCCCTGGTTGACTCCCACCACTTTCTACTTGGTTTAGGTTATGTCTTCAGAGTTGTTGCCATACTCACCACACTTTTTCAATTGCGGGTTAGTGAGACTATTTATCCCATAGTTGGGGAGGTTGCCTAACAGCTTTTGTTTTTTGTGCTGCCACAGTTCCACTTACCCTCCTCACCAGAACAGTGTCTGGTGGAGGACCTGGTTTAGTCACTATGCGGGGTGGAGGGTGCCACTGACTCTGAGGAGCTCATCCACCCTTTTTATTAGAGTTCTTGTGTTTTATGCTGTAGTAGTTCCACTTACTCTCCTTACCTGAACAGGGTCTTGTGGGGGAACTGATTTAGTCACTGACCACTCAGCCATAAAGCAGGTTGTACTGGGTTACATGGTACCAGTAGCAGGCAGAAGCCTGACCTTTATAAACCTTATCAGATCAAACATTTTTCTATTTTATTTAAAAACATTATTACACAATATTCCTAGTTGTACACCTATCCCACGATTGCAGTATATTCAAGAAAGGAAACACTATATATGGTTTTAAACAGAAATGAACAGTGTTTGAAAATATAATATCTATTTTATTCAAATATTGAAAATAACAGGATCAATATTACTATAGTGTTTCCCCCTTGTTCTAGGGGAAAACATTTACATCTGTTACTTCAAAAATATTCTCTTGCTTTCCTCTATTTCCCAGCAGGAAACTTTAGCGAGAATGTTTCCCAATTAAGTTTAATAATGTTTAATGAGTTTTCACTTTGCCAGTGTAATTAATTAATCATTTTGTGAGAAAATTGTAAATAAAACATTCCACCATTGTAAACTCCCTCAACAGTTATAATTCTGTTTTTGTTCTCGTGATATAGATTGTTGATGTTATTCAAGGATTTTAGCATATATTCTGCTCTATAAATCGACTCTGTTCTTTTATGCTTGATTCAAAAAAATCTTCAAAGTTTTTGATTAACAATTGCACTTATGTGGAATGCTTAAGTTAATTAGTGATGAGAAAAATAAAATAATTACTTGTAAATAGGAAATTTTAATCAGTTTGTATCCATACTTAACTAGTGTAGCTCAAATGCATGAAGTATTTTGCTGTAAAAACCTTGTTTTTCTTTTCTAAAACAGTAGAGTACAGCTTAACTTCAGTAGAAGATACAAAGAAAACTATGAGCATTTGTCTTGCATATTGCAAATGAATTCTGAAAGGAAATGGTAGGTTCCTGCCATCTAGGTATTTGATAAAAAATATATCTGAAGTTAAATGTCTTTCTAGAGGCCAGTACACATTCTAACATGTCAATCCAATGAGAATATCAAATTATAATTGTATCTTGATAATAGAAACTCGTTTACTGCATTTAATTCACTTGGCCTTTGTTTCTCTATTAGTCAATTGTTACCATGTGTATGAGTTTGTAGATATGTGTGTGTGTCTTGACAACGCAATTAAATGCATTAATTTCTATTGGCATTTTATCCAGTAAAGCCGATAGCTGATATATCACTATGCCACTGTCTAGTTCACACTAATAAGAGTTCAGTTGCAATTATTGTCTCTGTGTAGCAGTGTTGGCTTTGTAAACAAAATTTACATCTGCCTTAAACTGTGAAAAAATGATCCATTGGCAATTAGTACAACAGTATTAAGAAACTTAAACAATCTTTCTTTATTTTTTAAAATCATTTCAACTTAGATTTTGAAACTAACGAAGATATAAAATATATATGAAGATATAAAATGAAAGTTCTTTGAAAGCTCAAATTTAGTTTCATGGCTTAAAATAAATACACATTGAATATTTTCTTGGATAGAACATAAGTCACAATGGCAGGTAGCTCTCCTTGAACTGGTGCTTACTCCCAACAGCTAGGTCAACTAAGGCAGAAATACATTTTGTCTAGAAACACAAGTGGCCAGCAGCAGATTTTGAACTTTTAATCAGTGAGCTGGTGGTCCAATAACATCCATTTCTACTTAATATAAATGAATGTTATTGGACCACCAGCTCACTGATTAAAAGTTCACAATCTGCTGATGGCCACTTGTGTTTCTAGACAAAATGCATTTCTGCCTCAGCTGTATTTAGGAGGGAAAGTTTAGTTTTTTTATGTCATTCAGCATATCGCAATTTCAAGATGGGGGTCTTATAATCTGCTTTCTTCATTGTAAATTTTATTGAGTCAATAGAATAGTTTTTACAAATCCTTGTCAGAAAGCCATTTCATTTGTTCTTCATCATTTCCATATGTGGAAACCTCTTCGTAGTTACTCATCCAGCTAGAAAAAACTGCCAAATTGTTGTCATATCACACCTTACATTTTTTTAAAAGTCTGCATCAGATAACATAATCGTAGTTAGATAGTGTTTGAATAAAAAATGAAATTTAGGTTGAACTGCCTTTGGTTATAGACCTCTTGATTAAGTTTGAGGTCTCCACCACCATGACTAAGCAGCTACAATAGCAGCAATGATTTATAAATCACTTTCAAAAGTTAGAAAGAAAAATATGAACATTTGTCTTGTATAGTGCAAATGAATTCTGAAAGGAAATAGTAGGTTGCTCCCATCTAGCTATTTGATAATTATTTGAAAATAGAAATATTTAATTAGTTTTTACCTATACTTAACTGACATAGCTCATATAAGCTGCTCCCTTAAAGTGAAATTAAAGAGTTGTCCTCCAAATGCATGAACTATTTAAAAACCTTTTTTTTTCCATTTCTAAAACAGGGAGCTCATTCAGTAGAGTACAGCTTAGCTTCAGTCGAAGATATTAGAAAATTATGAGCATTTGTCTTGCATAGGAAATGGTAGGTTCCTGCCATCTAGCTATTTGATAAAAAAATATCTGGAATTAAGTGCCTTTCTAGAGGGCAGTACACATTCTGTTATGTCAATCCAATGAGAATATAAAATTATAATTGCATCTTATCAACATTACAACTATAAACATTACTGGATAAAATATCAACAGAAATTAATGCATTTAACATTACAACAAGGCTGTCTTTCCAGTTATAGAGTTAAAACTTTGTGTTGAGGCTGAACACTGTAGACGTCCAAGCTGAAAGTATTTTAATGAGGCAATTCCTTTTTGTATTTCAGATATAATAACTTAATTCTCTGCCAATCTGACCATGAAATCAATATTACTCACTTATGAATATCTATTGTATATTTTTTCTGTTATAATTTCCTTTCACATCTAAGATGCCTTATAGATTCAAAATTAACGTTAGTACTAAACCCAGTACTTTATTTTATTGACTCTGAGAGACTAAAAGACAAAGTTTAAGTGTTTAAGTTTAAAACATTTTGTTTCTTGTAGAATGATTCTGACAATAAACAGAAGGATCATATGTGGAAAATATGTTGAAACAGCACAATTCACCAGGCAGGGATGTAGTGTGCTGTGTGTCTCCCACCCCCTCTCCCTTTCTTTCGTTGCTTGACCCTTCTTTCGTTTTCTTTTTCTCCTTTTCGTTTTCTTTTTTTTCTTCCTTTTCTGTTCCCTTTAATGAGTGTTTTGATTTTTTAGATATTGATCAATGTATAATTGATTAATAAACTTGACTTAGTTGAAAAAAAAACCCCACCAAGGTAATTACTTCTGCTGTTCTAGAACTTTAGAAGTCATTTCTATAATAAAATATATATGCCTATAATCTTTCTTTGTTGTTAATGAAATCAATTATATTATAATGAATCCTGGGTTAACTGAGTCACTTCTTTCCACATTCAAATTGCTTTTAATGATGTTTGGAAATCTTTGTAACAGTTGTATATTTTGTCTTTCACATTCTGACAATACTGATTGATCATAAGCATTCCATATCTGACCATCCCATTTTTGAGTGGTATTGAAAACTACATTATCTGTCCTATCTTTCAAATATTAGTTTCTTATATAGGCACAAGGCCAGTGATTTTGGGGAAGGGGAAAGTCGATTAAATCGACCCCAGTGCGTGACTGGTA